>BGPR01004497.1:89903-111149 GCA_013235015.1 Araneus ventricosus | reverse complement strand
CTCTTGACATCTGTTGCTATATTAATCAAGGTTTAATTTTTAATGCAGGCCACTACAGTTTATTACAGTTTCTGTCTAATTTTTATGCGTGGTCTGGGCCTGTACGGCTAACACGACGGTTCCGTGTCGATCCTCTCCCGGCCAACGCTCACGATGCATTTTGAATTTAATTTACGTATTGTTTAAAATTAAAAATATCAGGTTTTGGAGATTTTGGATCTTTGAATCAGCGCTTCGTCTATTCCCCATAACTGGTGTATTGAAAATGAATTAAGACACAATGTCAACGTTCTAGTAAAACGCATTTTCTTAAAAATGTATATAATTTTTCTAAAACTAATTTTATATAAAATTTTATAATACACAAATTCCTCTCATAGTCTGATTTATCTGCAATTAAAATGAAAAAAAGCTGCACTAAACAATTTTAAATCTCGCAGTTTCTTCAATAATTGAATGCAGTACCAAATGATTTTTAAAAACCGTGAAAGCTGTTTTTTCCTATAAGTTATAAATATTTTTTAAAATTAGAAAATTTAATTAAACTTATGAGAAGCAACTCGGAGGCAAAATGATTCAAAATATCAGTTACGTTTTCATGCTATAGGAATGGAAAAACTAAAGACAGAATAATCATTTCTATGTACATAGCTTTTTTAAAAATAAAAATTGAACTATTTACTTAATTGTCACGAAACCTTTCCTAAGTCTTTCTCATGCTTCACCCTTTCAGGGGTACAAGCATTTTTTTCATGAAAACAACGTTAATGACTGTATAAATCCATTAGGAAAAAAATAGAATTGGTGCTGCAATCTATTGTCTTTATTAGAGACAAAAAACGCGTTCTTTCTAATAAATCGTCAAAAGACTACCGACTGTATAAGAGAAAAGTTCATAAAAAGGTGGTTCCGACGAGAAACCACCGTCTTCGAAAGGGTTCATAGCATTTGTGAACAAAATATGAAGAAAACCTATTCATGAGTTTGGATTTCTACGGCGTATAAATTATTTATGAATTTTCACTTTTATTTACATAGATTTTCTTTCCTTTAGTAAAAAATTGAGCCTGCAGTTCTTTCTAGATAGCCGCCATATTTTTCATGCAAATTGAAAAATTCCATATTTTTATTTTAGTTTTTCAAATCACATTGTATTTAGTTTAACATACAATTATACCAATATTTTTGAGAAGCAATTTGCTGGTGTAAACAAATTACAATTTAATTCTCTTTTTACTATTTTCTGTTCAATTTTTCATTTTTTTCTTTGTGTAGTCATCGATTCCAGTGAGAAAATGGTGGATGGAATCTTGACAGGTTCTGTAAGTTTTCCCGGCGTATACGACGAGTGTTTGAACATAACCGTTCCACATGCAAAAGGCAAGGCAGAAGTGATGTACCGTGGCAAATACTGCACGATTGAAGCTAGAGCACCCCCTACCTCCCCAGAAAAGAAGATACGAATTGTACTATCAACTGGAAGTTTTAGCAAATTTTTCGGAAACTGTAAGTAGCTTTTGCATTGCCGTTCTGTGATTTTAATTCCAAGTTGACAAGAAAAGGAGATTTCAACGAAATTATCCTAATTTTGAGGTCTTCACCTTTACCTTAAGCATTTTTAAGAACCCTCGTCTACGTTTAATTTCAAAGTTAGAATTTTACACGAAAGAATTTTACAATCAGAATTGCTCCTAGCAGGAAAAGTTTCCTTACTTATAGATCAGTTTTTATAAACTGTGAGTCGTGATAGCAGCTTGGATCGTGTAGACCAATATTGAGGTCGAGCAAAAAATTGTCAGCGTTTTCTTACATCAGATGTTTCATTATTAAATAATACACTAATTCTTCACCAAATTACAGGATAATTTAGAAGTCAAGAGCAAATTTAAAAAATCGACAATTCATAAGCGAATGAAAGTAGAATGATGCTGTTTCAATAGAAGAAATGGAAATAAAGCTGAATATATATATATCACGAAACCAGGATTTATTGGTAGCAATTCATGTCAATTGGTGCATTTTTTATACTTAGTTAAACGACTTATTCCTACACTAACCTAACGGAGTGGTTTAGAGATAATTGTCAGCCTGAAGTTTTAATTAAAGAAGATTTAATCCCAATATATTTTTAGTTGAAAAGGTTGAAGCATATATGAATCAAATTTCTTGCTTGCCAAGTATATGTATTTTACAAGCTTGTAAGCATTTTAAAGCCTTCACAAACCTCTCTACTCTGGGTGATTAGATTCGGGTTGATTTACCTTTACAATATTTTTAGTATGCCAATGAAAACAAGTGTACAAAGCTTAATAAAAAATCCCTCTTCATCAAATTTTCTGCCAATCAGCTCATTTGTTTCATGCAATAAAACGACGCTCCTTCACTTTGTGGGATTGGTTATGGTTTATTTACCCCTTCAGTATTCCTTCTTTTCGGGAGCATCTCGAGTACGTGGATGAAAAACCTCCGGCTAAATAAGAAGGGTTTCGCTTCCCTGGTGGGCATAGCAATGGTGTGGGGTTGAGTTACCCCCCCCCACACACACACACTCCGATGACGGGACGTACCTCGGGATGCTCCCGGAGGGTTGGATGTGGCCGGTGAAGGTTATTAGGACTTCACCCTCAGTTTCCGATAAACGTCACGACAACTATCAATCTGATTCCCCGGATGCTTCGGTAGGGCGAGGGTAACTCCACTTTCGGTTACCCCTACAGTGCCTCCGGTCGGTCAATGAGAACAGGATACCAGGATTCACAAAATCGCCCCAATCATATCATATTTCATATCAATCAAACCTTTTGTTATATAGCAATCATAGATGAAGTTCATGAACATTAACTGCCGTTTAATGAATTATTCAATAACAAGGAAGTAAAAAGGTAAATAACTTTAAGAAATAATGTAATGAAACTTTAATAATTTGACTATTTTTTAAAAAGATATATACTTTTTACCTTGTTAATGACATTGTTTGATAATATGAGTGTACGCATAAATAAAGGTTGATAACATAAATAGTCAGCATTACTCGTCGTAGTTTTATACCCCTCTAGTCTTCCGGATTTCAAAAAGGTGTCACAATCACCATAAATCTACTTAGTAAAAGAGAAAGTAAAAGGTAAATTCATCGCAAAGACGTTCTTTTCTTTAAAGTAAACAAAAGAAAACTCGCTTTATTATGTAGGCTAATGAAGGATAATAGTTAAACCATTCAATAAAACATTGATTAACCATACAACGGATATCAGAGGCAGTAAAATCACCTGTTATTAAAAGCATGCATTTGCATAAGCATTGTAATTGTGACACTCGAAAATTACGAAAAAGAAGCGACAAGGAAGTAAGCTCAGCGGAAGTGGAAGAATTTACCGCGGAACTAATTTATATTCATTGGGTGTAACCTGCTGAATATTAATTTACTTCCTGCTCGAAAACTTTCGGAAGATGTTTCGGTTTTACTATTTGAATTTATTTTCATAAATTGAATTTTTTTTTTCATAAAATTAATTGAAGTGCAAGATATTCATCACCAACAACCGTGCCCTATTTCCACGATTTGGGGTAAAAATAAGCGGTCGGCAAGCGATTGGCTTTTACTTATCGGATTAGGTTATATTGATAAAAAAATTCAACTAAAATTTGGTTTTATTAGTGTACTATAAAATGTACTATAATCATCAAAAAAATTCGATCTCAAGATTTCTATCAATTTCCACATTCTAAACTTTCCTGATTTCCCCTTAAACACCATTTTTTTAAAAGTTTGCCTGTGAGCATGATAACTAGAAAAAACGCAAAATGGCAGAAGACTGAAATTTGGTATGTGATCTTTACACTTAGATTGTAGAATTCTATCAAATTTTGAACGAAATCCGACAGCGAGAAGTGTCCATCCGTGTGCATGTAAACACGATAAAAGAAACGAGCTTGATAGATGAAATTTATCATGCGGTTTTATCGTCAGAATTGTAGATATGTATTTTTTATGACATCCATTTGTCTGTTGGTATTCTATTCGTGTATGTATGGTCCTCCATATCGGATATTACTCCGGTCGTCGTTCCTCAATATTAGGATGTTACATAAAATTCTTAATCAAATATGATTGATTTTAGACATTACGCAATCGAACGCTTTCTATTGCCATTCACAAAAATCCGCTAGATGTATCCAAAATTACCTTTGGCTTTAATGCACTATATTAAAGAAAAGATATTAATTTAATTTATTGTATGCCTTTTAACTTTTTTCTTCTAGGGACAGGAATCTTAGTTTATTGCATATATATGGTAGCCCACTATCGCGTGCTGGATCTTATTTCATTGGCTTTTTCACTGGCTATTTGATTCTTAAGTTTCCTGACATAAAAATCCCTAAAGTAAGTAACTTGTAACTAAACGAATCATTAATATTCTCTCTATTGTGTATTGGGTCCATAATTATAATATTCGATGTGGATATTATAACATAATCACTTCATGGAATTTACCAGTTAATCAATGTACATAATTATTTTTTATTACCTATTTGAAAATTGTTAAACGCGAAATTACTTTTCTCCCAGACCAATGCTGTGAATAACTCTCATAATGGTTTTAATTTATGTATCATCATTACAGTTATTTATACCTCATCATGGATTCATTTCTTTCAGGTAGATTCCTTATAGGAAGAAAGTGAATACACTATTTAAAAATGGTAAAATGATTTAAAAAGAATAGATAAATTAGTAATTAAAACACAGTTTAGAAAATTCCAAAAAGAATCGCTTAAAAATGGTGTTTCCTGTTCGTTTAAACAATTTTCAGGACCTTTCGATATTTCTATTCATTTGATATGCTCCGATTCTTATATTTTGTATATTTCTTTTTCTTGGTAATTTACTATCAATTAATTCATTCAAATTTTGTCTTTCGCTAGAATGAAATAATGTTACGGCAAAGCCACCGTTTTTTAGCTTATGGCTGACACTGGAACAGAAAACACCATTTTTAAGCGATACTTTTTCGAACTCTTCAGCTGATGGAGTTCCTAAATTGTTTTAATTGCTAGTTTATTTATTCTTTTTATATTTTTTCCATTTTTAAGTGATGCATTGCACAACTGAAATGCTGCGTTAGCTCATTCATCGTAATAATGTGCCTTGTTCTCCTGTGTTCTTCGCTTGGATTTGAACGGAGGTGGGATACAATGTAGTCTCGGCGGAATTCACGATGCGCCATCTAACTGAAAGGGGGTTTAAATGATGTTGGGGGATGAAATTATCATTTCTCCATAACTTTCTTACTATTGAAGATAAAAAGGTATTTCAAATTAGGTGAATAACAGCTTCATAGAGAACAAATTTTATATTAAAGGTTTATCGAGAGCTGAAATCCCCTAGAAGTTAGGTGGGGTGAAAAGTAATTTTCATTCACTAACTTCGGCTGCTTTGCAACCCAAGCATGCGATATCCTGTTTGAAAGCTCTCATTAGTTGCATTCTCTTCCACCTTCTTTCATCTTCATAGTTGTAACTCTTGGCTTAAGCGGGGGCATTCACCTCTACTCCACTCTGGAACTTCGCTGCGAGGGTAGCGGCAAAACGAAGGTTTTGTCTCCATTGGGACCTCGCGACGAGGCTAGAGAATCGGAAATCCGCCGTGCGTGTGTGTGTGGGGGGGGGAGGAATAGGGGATCGAAGAGCGATGGTAACGCACTTTGGAGCCTCCGTGGATGACGTGCGTAATTTTTCGACTTGAATGGGTGGAGAAAAAAACCAGACTTGGGACAAATGGCATAGCCTAGCCTTCTCGTGAATGCCCAGCTTTAGAAGTGGAAACGTCTGAGGGGGGTTTCCTTTTTTCGTTGTATTTCCGCTCCGGACAAAAGGAATCTACCTTCGCCTTCCGGTTTGCTCTGAGAAATTTTTTTCAATTGTATGATCTCTGCTTAAAGTTTTGATTGTTAATAAGAATAAGATATGACATAAGCATAAATCGATTGTGAAGCGGGTACCATAAACTAACTTTTTTCGAATTATATAATTTCCCAAATTTATAAATATTTATGATCCTTTTTCCTCCGCGCCTTTCAAGTTAAAAGTCTTTATTGTAGACTTGATATGGTATTTAAAGACGAAATAGTATTATATTTAATCTATTTAGCTAAGAATTTAATTGATAATAGTCCATGAACATTTTGGGGAATATTGGCGAAATTCCCGTAAACAACCAATCGCAGAAAGAGCGTCAAACAAATGACGCAATGATTAGTAACTAAAATCAGGGAATACCCTAATTTGGAGTTTAATAAATAAAAAAAATTCCGGTTCAGTATTTTGAAGAGGTTCACGTAGTTGATTAGAAACAAGCGACTGAAGTAAGGCAGTGAAAGTTAAAGCAATCCTTAGGTGTCTGTATTTCAAAAAATGTCAACAACAACTTTTCATATATATCTTACAGGTCTTATAAGACTTGCATTAAAAAAAATTAAGGTTAGTGAAAACAACAGGAAAAATGTATTTTTTTTAAGCTGTAAAAAATAAGACACAAACATTCTAATAAAATCACACCTAACAAAAAAACTCACTCAACTCGGTTATTAAGGCCTAAATATTTATTACTTAAATGAATATTAAGTATGGCTTCACATGACGCTTCACTTTATAGAATAAAAAATGTTTTCGCTTAAAATTCGTCTTTCGTTCTTTATAATAAATTGTTGATTGGAAACAGTTGACATGTTCAAAAAATAGTGTCAGGCAAGAATGTGATAAATTTTCCTATTAGATCATGGTCGAAAACATACCTAATGTTAAAATTAGAATACGTGACCAAAATGTCGTTTACGTTCGAAAATACTTGTATGACATATCAGGAAAAACGCTTATAAACGCAAAACAGAATGAAATTTACATGCCAAATAGTGTAATACCTTCCTCAAAATGATTGATGATAATTAGGCTTTGTTTGCGTTTTAATTTACACATACTTATGCACAGCTAAAAAAATACTAGGAGAAAAATCAGAAATCTCCTGCATAAAGTTATCAACTTTGCTTTAAAATCGGAAGATTAACTGCTTTTCCGTGAAAAAAACGTCACTTAACAATGATCGTGATGAAATGATGAACAATTATTTTTTTGTGGGTAGCTTCGTTAACATTATCTAAGCATTTTGGCAAAAAATGCAAGTATTAAAATTGATATATTTTACGTCTTTTAAGTTCGAATCCAACATTTTGAAAATTAATAGCCAAGAACAGGGAGAAAGTTCCAACTTTTTTTCTTAAATAGAATGGAAGCAATCAATTTCTTATTGCTGCGTGATTCTCTCATGGAGTATATTTCCCAAAAGACAGGTTTCTGTGCAACATTTGCAGTTAAAAGCTAGACGACAGTTTGCCTATGATTGTGACGTCATGTGGAGGGATTCCATTAGAATTTTCAAAATGAATCATTTTTTAACATATAATGCATGATTTTTTTCCCTTTTGCATAGAAGGACATTTTTTTCATTGAAAAAATTGTTTCATTCATTTGGTGACTCTATTTAATTACTAGTTCATTTTGTCATGATGTTTATGGGCACAAAACTACACAGTTATTTGTTCTGTGACAATAGTTTCATTCAATGGCGAATCCAGGATTTGGGTCTGGGAGGAGCTCAGGTCATAAAAATTCTGTATCGTCATGACGAATGTCAAACCTCATGGCTTATGTAAGCCAAATCACTTTAACTTTAGACTTTACTCACCTGACAACAAGAATCACAAGGAACACTACAATACTTTCGATAATTTAAGAAAAAATGCAATAAAAGAACTAGCTAAAAAATGTCTTCGACCGCGTCAACGCTACAAGTGCAGTGGAATGACTAGAAAAGTAGGAAAATTTTCGAGCCTGTGAAGTCAGAAAGCAATGTTGTCACGATTTTATTACTATTTTTTAAAATGAAAATTAAGATCTAACAGTTGTAGTGATTTTAAATTAAATCAAGAATTCTAGCTTAGATCTGGGGGGAGGGGGCTGCAGCTCCATAGCCCCTCCCCTTGATTCGCCACTGGTTTCATTCCAAGACTCAGAGCTTGAATCTGCAAAATGTTCGATACAAAGCAATTGCCATTCACTATTGTTGAAACATCATCGAGCATTCGATTCGAGAAAAAATTCTGTTGTTTCTCATTAACATAGTTTGGAACAGAATTTGAATTTTTCAAGATTTCCATTAACTAAAAATCTATCGAAAAATCAATTTTATATCATTCGATTTCGATAACTATTTTTTTAAGAAAACCTTTGCTATTGGGTAAACTTTTTCACTTTACGCCTGTCATGAACCCCACACGTTTTTGTTTTTAACTGACAGCGGTTAAATTTCAAAGTTCAGCTCTTGAATAAATATTCGATATCAAAGCAACTGCCATCAAATATTTTAAAAGCATCATCGAACCGTAAGATTTAAGGTAATTCTTTTAATTCTCATTTTTAGAACATGTCGTTGATATTTTTAAGACTTCCTTTAACCTAACACAATATCATAACCTCACTTTCATCTCATTCGATTTAGATGAGGATCCTTAAACAAAAGCTTTGCCATTGGAAAAATTTATGACACTTAATGCATGACATGATCTTTGTAAGAATAAGAAATTTCTTACTTCTCTTGTTCTAGTTTTACTTTGATAAGTAACATTGCAAGTTACTTATCAAGACTTAGTACACATAAATTTATACATGGTTTAATCAGTTACAATCACTCCAAAAGTTTTCCGAAAATTGACTTCAAACTTCTACTTTTTTGAATTACTTAACATTCTTTTCATGTTTGAATCCAGTTAACACACTAATAAATATATATCTTGTCAGGGAAGGCTCCAGAGTGTTCGGCGCCCTGTGCGAAATTATTGTGGCGCCCCTCCTCCCTCGTATATATCGTATATTGATACTGTGATGTTTCGCCTTTTCCCATGAGGACATTTTCCCACAAGAATAGAGTCAACCACTTTTCACTTAGACCGCAAACTGCAAGCCAGCCACACACACACAGTGGTAATTAAAATTACATTAGCAAAAATAGCACCTGCAAAACTGAGGTCGTTGACAATGCACGGGATAAATAACTGTCAAACAGTGTATGCGGATCGGCTATCAGTAGATTAATGGTGTACTTTCATGAGACACCTGCATAGCTCTTGTGGTTAGAATGTCCAGGAAGGATCCACGGTCGAAATTGACCATTGGGGACATAGGTGAGTAGTAGTTGGCCGGATAGCAGGTTCAGTTGACCAGTGCAAAGAAAGGGAGGCGAAGCTCCACCCCTTCAGGTACGAACAAAATGGGGGTGTTGAGAAGAGGAGAGTGGTGTCAACAACCGATTAGGGGGTCTCGAACGTGTTTCAGACTTCGTCAGCGCAGAAAAGAGCTGTGTGACCAGCTCTGATTAAAAGTTCCGAATTGATTGGGACTGTGGCAACGTTCGCTGAGAACCAGCAATTGTTTTCGAAATCTCGGTTCGTCGAATTTCGGAACATTTGGGCACTCCTTGCAGTCCCGTGCTTATTCTATCACTCTGATAGGAGAATTTAGAGGTCTGCCTTGAACCTTTGTTGAACCTGAAATTTATCTTTTTACCAAGCCGTTCGGAATACGGTGTTCTTGATCTCCTTAGCTTGTGGAACTGACACGTTATTGAACTTTCACATCATTTGAACTTTGAACTCTAATGAACGAACTTTGTTACGTTGTATATATTTAATTATTCAAGATTTCTTATGCAAGTAAATTTTATTTAAATCATAGCTGTGAATAAATTAATTAGGTCAACCTAAGAATTTCATTTAGTTGTCTACACTTGGTCGCTCATAGGCCAAGACATCAAAGTAGATATGCTAAAATATTTAACTATAATTATTAACTCTACTTATTAGCTATAATTATTAACTATAATAATTAAGATTTAACTGTAGTAAATGATTTAATTACAGTAAAATGCTGATTAGGAATGTATTAGGAATTGACGCCCGTACACTCTCGGCGCCCTGTGCCGCTGCACAGGCTCCACACCTCTGGAGCCGGCCCTGAATCTAGTGAACGAACTCTTTTTCTTAAAGTATCAGTATCTCTTTATATAAAATAATTTAGCAGAATGCTTCATTTCTAATTTTGTAGGGACAGCAACGCTGCTCAAAGGATTTGTAATAATTTGGTGTAATGAATATTACTTCAGAATGCTTCTACTCTTTTTCATCATCGTTAATACAGGGATTATTTATTGTGTTGGGGAATCCATGAACGTTTCAGAAACAATACTGCTATCAATTAACCCTCTGTTTCTAAATCTGTCAACAACAACAATGTGCGATAATTTGTTCAATTTATCCTTTAAATTCGGAATTAATTTGCCAGCAACTTTAATTTTATTTTATAACGATTCTAACTGATATACCCGGCGTTGCTCAGGATGAAAATTTTTTCAAGTCTATGAACTTGTAAAAATTTAAACTTGACTGAACAGTGTTTCGCACCATCATCTTTCGTTCATTTTTGTTTGACCTCTCTCGTGTCATCTGACCTTTCGACCAGCGCTTCCTTTTGTCTTCACACTTTGAACCACCTGGTATGAGTGTAGCAATAATTGGAACTCCACATTTCCTTCCCCTTCATTACTACGTTGACAACAGAAGCTCTTTAATATCATGGTTTTTATTACCATCACCCAAAGTACCATTATCTTCTTTCTGTTTCTATGTGCCTGATCGGAAAAACACCCGATAACGTTCCTTCTTTTTCTCTTTAGATCCTCTCCCTTCGAAACTGGACTCAATAACCTTGAATGACTTTACACAATCATTAGAATCATTTAAAAGTTTGTCAAAATTAAATGAAGCATCGCATAGGGATAGTTATTAACTAACAGCATTGGATTGCTGTGCAAACATATTGAAAGATGTACATGCTACGAAATAAAAGTGGAAATAAAAATTCTGCCTTTTCGGTTTGAATTTAATTATAAAAATAGAAAGCTTTGTTACAAATTATGTTTGAAATGAATTTCGAAATGTTTATTAAAATTGGGGGGAAGAAGGTATGCCATTTAAATTCAGATCAGTTAAAAGAAAATTTTCTGCTCATTAAAATGGTATATAAATCATCTTCGTGCATTAAATATTTCAGAAGTTATTGGCGAAAAACTCGGAAAAAAAGCCGAAAATTGGCTTAATTTTTGTTATTTAATTAAATATTTTAAGAAGTAATAATTTTTGAAAGTTGAAAAAGGCACAGTTGATCTAGAAGTGGACCCGAGAATGGCATGCGCAAATTTCATGTCTATGCTGCTCACAGTGTAGGAAGATTTCTTGTTACAGATATACCGGTGAAACATCTTTTTTTCCCTCCCTAGTTCGTCTCCTTAACACTATCGGAAATAAAAATGTCCAAAGAAAATAATATTTTCTTTTATTAATTTTAACAGTGGCAAAAGCACGTGTATAAAGCATTTCATGAAATAATAATTTGGTTTGAATTTAATTTTATATTATTAGAAAACATTGTTACAAATTGTGTTTAAAATGAATTTCGAAATTTTAATTAAAATTAGAGAAAACATTGTACTGTAATAGAAATAATATCATTAAAATGATAATTTTCTGCTCTTTAAGATGGTGTGAAAATAATTGTTGTGCAATAAATATTTCAGAGGTTATTGACAAAAAACGTCTAAACATTAGGCTTAACAGCAGCTAATTTTCGTTTTTTAATTAAATATCTTAAAAACTAATTAATTCTGAAAATTGAAAATAGCACAGTTGATCTAGAAATTTAGCCCAGAATGTCGTGTGCAAATTTCATGTCGCTACCATTCATTCGCTTAGGAGGAATTTTTGTGACCGACAGATACATGTATTTTCTGTTTTATATCATAGATAAGCATGATTAAAACAGTACTTTTAAGTACCATCGATATATAATAACTCTTTTATTTCAGGCAATACAGAAATTTCCCCTTAATTATTCCATACAAACTGGCAAGAGACACTGTTATAACGTTAAATTTAAATAGCATTCCTGTCCGTTGCGCAAGCATTTGAGCTTATTCGTAAGCTTTACATAAAAATAGCGATTAACAAATAACCTGCGATTTTATACAGGAAAAGTAATACATCATTGGAGGTTGGAGGGTTAATTGAAAATGTTTGCTTTCTTTTTCTTTACACAAGAAACATGCAAACTTCCAGGAAGATATTGCTTTGTTTTTGAAAAGTTCGTGAAGTGCATTTATATTCCACACAAAGGGCTTCTACTAATACAATATTCAATCTTCATCTATACAGATGCTTTCACTTTTTCATATGCGAAGTTTATAAAGAGACGGTGATGTTATCGTCAAAAAATTCGCCCTCGAGATTTATATGTACCTTCCCATTTTAGACGTCGCTGATCTCAAAAAACACATTTTTCGAATTATGCCTGTCTATTGATCTGTATATCTGTGAAAGCTTGAAGTAAGAAACTGGGTCTTTACACTGAAACTGTAGATTCCTGTCAAATTTTGGACAAATTCCCTCAAAGGGATGTCCGCCAGTCGGCTTGAATGTGAACATAATAACTCAAAAACCCAGCGAACAAGATGAGTGAAACTTGTTTCATCCCCACAATTGTATATCTGTATCACATGCTGGAAGAAATCAGACAGAGAGTTGACTGTCTCTCGATCTGTCTTCGTGGGTTAATGGACGCGATTACTTAAAAACGCAGTAAGCTAGGTAAATGAAATCTGGTTTGTAATCTTGACATCGCAATTTTAAGTTTGGGTCAAATATTGGATTCAATTGATCAAAGGGAAGATACCCAAATCCATTCTCGATTCTCATCGCTGTGTTATGAAGCGTAACATACTGTCTGTCCGCCACCAGAAGTCTACTCGCCAAGTTGTCTCGTTGATCTTGTTATCTTCGGAGGAATCTATTTTGAGTTTGTAGAAGATCACAAATGATGTACACTTTTTATCGCCGCAAACTGGTGCCAAGCAGGCTGGGCATTGAAAAATAATTCTAAAATCGATATTTTTACTGATAGTCAAGCATCTATTAAAACTCTGAGGAACGCTAAGCCAAAGTCTGAATTTATCAATAAAATAAAAAAAATAATATTCGTTTAGCTGGATGGTTGGTGGGTGTTACCTAGGTGAAGGTGCATGCCGGTAACTCGGGTAATGAGCTCGCTGACAATTACGACAAAATAGCGACCACTTCAGGCGCTGAAATGGATATTCCGGCTCCCTATTCTTATGTTAAATTCAAAATTAAAAGAAATATCGTAGAAGAATGGGAGAAATATTGGCTTAATGATGACTCCGAATCAGGGAGACGTATTAGAGGGTTTGTTGAACATGTGGATACAGAAATTTTAATTCAAAATAAATTTTTAATATATTTACTAACTGGGCATGGACCATTTCCATACTATCTCAATCTTTTCAAAATCCTTAATTCACCACTCTGTATCTGTAGGAGAATGGGGGATGCAGATCACCATGTTTTGATTGCATCCACACAGAAAGCTTATGGTCTTCACACATATCTTAAAAAACCATCAAATAATTTTAAAAGAGATTGGTTTAAATCTTTACTCTTTAACAAAAATGCAACTTTTAAATTCGGGAGATATCCCTTATAAGTGATAACATATTCAATAGACTTTCCCAAGTATATCATGGGCATACCTGACTTTCTTTCTTTTTCTTCTTCTAAATTGTGTTACAGAATTCGGGGGTTTTTTTATCGGTTTTTCCACTAAATTGTGTTATAGAAATTGTTTTGTTGTTGTTTCTCTTCTTTTTCAAAATTGTTTTTCTTCAGATGTTCTCCTCTAAATTATATCTCAGAGTTCGGTTTTTTTTATTATTTATTAGATTTTATAAAATTTTAATTTTTTGTTCCTTTTTCATTACGCTTATTTGTATTTATTTATTATTTACGTTTGCAATAACTTATTATGTTTGCTGTTCGTATTTTATTGTATTTATATTCACATTTGCATTTTGTATTGTATTACTTTTATTGTATTATATTACTTATATTTTTGTATTGTATTATCTAATTCTTTGTATTTTATTGTATTCTATTATTTTGTTTTGTATTACTTTAATATTTGTATTGGGATTTTTCTTCCCATTTACTCTCTTCGATGAAGACGCCGACTCTTCGTATGCTTTACACCCTTTGGGTAAACGGGGTCGGCGTAGGCAATAAAAAAAGACTAGTGTCAAGAATAAATTAAAACCCCGACTTCCGTAGGATTCCTCCTATTCGAAATGGGTCTTCCCTAACATAGCCAATTGCTACTATAGCGACCGCCGTCATCGAGACAACTTGGCGAGCAGAGTTCTCTTGGTGGACAGACAGTAATCTGTTACGTATACGAGAAAGTCGAGGGAAGAGCAATCCCAATGTGTTTTTATTCAATACAGAAGAGAAAAACGTCATAATTTGTTTGTAGTAATAGAACATAGATCTAGAAAAGATTTGTGTTTATTGAAAGCGTGGAATCATATAGTAAATGCATTTAGAATAAAAAGTCTTTGATCATACTAGTTTTTAACTCTAGGTTCTCTGAAATCTATCGTTTAAAAAGCTGCCGTATTATTGAGAATACTTGCATTTTGCTGTAATATCATAAAATGCACCCGTTGAAATTGAAAGTGAATTTTTTGTATACTGTACTTGTTCTTTAAAATATCGTGCAAATTATTAACTCGTGATTTTAATTTTTTTAAATTCTAGAGCTTGTCACATATTTCGAATTAAGCAAATTATTCTGATATATGTAAATTTAATTTAAAATAAATTAATGTCACAAACCAAAGGTAAGCTTTTATGAAAACTGGCAACTAAAATCACATCCTAATGATTTGCTATTTTCATAGAATCAACAATCTTACAAGGAACAGATAATATTCAACTAAACAGTTCCACTACGTTAAATTTCACTTTATCTCTAAATAAGCAGAATTTTTTCAAAAAAACAACAAAAGAGAAGTGGAAGTTAAGGGAAGGTTAAGGTTTCAAAGCACCAAAATTTACTTCACAAAGTTCATTATCTCCCCTTTTCTCAATATGGAGTCATTTAAAGCAACCGCTCTGTTACACGAAAAACGTAACTGCGCATGCCCTCTAAACATAAGTCTGTATCATTTACGACTGTGCCTTTTGTTAATATCTTATACTTTGTTTACTTTTTGTGCAACCTTTTTGAGTAGGAAAATGGGTAATCGCTCGGCGTTTGGCTGTTGTAAATCGAAAGTGAAAGTCCCCATTGAAAAATCCTGAGATATTAAAAGCATATAGGGGAACATTGATACACTTTTTTTTTGGAAAGCTAAAAAAGTATTTTACCAACGGAAATATTTGGAACTAATGCGCTATATTTATACAATTGTTAATTTAATATAGGATTTCAGTCGAGTTTTGATCATAAATGACATAATAAAATAATTATTACACTTTTTTCCTAAAAATGGATTGGTATCAATCTGCCCCATACTAGGGATACAACGATAAATACGGAAATATTGAAAATAATGTTGATTTATAGGTGTGTTATCAAAACAAAATTTGTTTTAACAATAAACTTTGCATTCCAAATCAAGGTTTAAAAGTTTACCAAAGTAACAAACTTTTATTTTAATCAAAATTCAGCAATTTTAATGAGACTGGAAAAATGCAACAATAATGCCTCAGAAAATTATTTATCTCTACAAATAATACAGGGGAATGGGTGTGTGTAAAAATACTTTGGAGGGAGGGAATGCGTACCTCGAAGCCGTTTTTGGATATTTTAATGAATTAAAAATTAAGGGAAATTTTCGCGTTGTTCTGGTGACTTACGAAAACAATGTAGCACAAAAATAATTTTCACACCATCTAAAAATGCAAAAAATTATCTTTTCGATGATATTAATTAACTTTCCTTACAATTTGTATTCTTATTTTAATAAATTCGCAAAAAAATATTTTAAAGTTAATTTACAACAATACTTTTCATATTCACAATGAAATTTAAACCGTGTTCAAACAAATACTTAACTGCATCTTTCTCTTAGATAGTTCATTTTTACATTTTTTCCATTTCTGAAGACTATTTTGAAAAGTAGGCACATTGATACACTTAGAAGACGCGTATCAATGTGCTCCGGAGTCAATTGTTCTACATAGATGGAATTTCTTTACATAGATGGAGCTAGGGGCTAGATGCTTCTAGATGTTTGCTTTCTTTGTTCTTTTTTATAGAACGTCTATTTTTCTGGATTCTGGTTTTGAAAGAGGGTGAATATTTACATTTTCCTTTTGTCTCTCTATTGGTTTTGTTTTAAAGGAATTTGTTAAGTCTTTTTCCTTTTATCCTATTTTTCAGTTGTTGGACAGATTCAGGCCACAGAAAAGAATAAACTTTGACTATGGTCATTCCTTTCTACAGAAAATTTGTCCAGTTTAGAACTATAATGGCGTGTGGTCTCCGAAGAAGTATCGCCATTCTGGTTCTTTTCCATTTTTCTTCCATTTTGATTATATTTCTTACTTTCTAATTTTTCTTTTATGTGTTTTAATTATTTGAGAATTTCTGTTGTTTAATACTATAGTTTTTTGTTGATTAATTTTAGGAAAATTTTGACGATGAAATCACTTGATGCTGCTGCGATGAGCGCGCATAAAGGTGTATTGTTATCATTATTATTATTGCTTACTTTTCTATTTCTTTTACATATTTTTTCTTTTTAACTTAATTTTTGTTTTTCTATTATTTGTTTTTTGTATTTTATTAGAAGCAGCTGCATATGCGCCTTTCTGTATAATGCAAAAAGAGTTTAACTTAATTTTAATTTAATTTCTATTAATATTTAATTTAATTTTTCTTAAATTTTATCAATTGTAACTGTTAATACTTAGAGTAAAATTTACTTAGACGAGGAGATTGCCGGTTTGATTCATTTGTAAATTAACTTTCCACTAAACATGGCCGAAAAATATATCCTGTGAAAAGGGATACAGTGGCCTGTACATGAGGGGATATGAACATCTTAACCCATTCCAATCATCAAGATTTATGGATTGTATCAATGCTGCTACGTATTAATCTACCCCAACTCCCCCTGCTGGGAAATTCAAAAGAAAGTTTTTAAGCCTACATAAGACTGTTCATTGCTTTCTTTTATGCCTCACTCTTATAACGACACTAAAAAAATTAAATAGTAGTCTAATAAATACTTTTAAGTAAAACTAACTAAATATATTTTAATTGCGACTTACCGAAAATGTGCTTCAGATTTTTAATTCTTGAAACTGAATTTGAAACAGTATTAGCAGATTTCAAACGTTTTGAAGGTAGCTTTTCTCTGATTTCTTATAATTCTTTGATAGATTTAAAATCGGTATCTTATTACATGCAAAAGGGGATAATCGACATCCTATGTGATTCTGATTCCGCAGTACACCTCAATTTCACAAATATAAGCAGGCCTGGTTTGGAAGCCTTCAAAAATTTGCATATGAAATTATACCCACGTTAGCGAAAAATTATCGCTGTCTGAATTATACATTGGCTACTTTTCAGCACAGAAACGAACACTTCTACAGAAGGTTTTCCTAAGGGACAGAAACACATTCGTACACCGATGTTTTTCTCATTTCGTTAGTCGTTAAATAATTTAATAATAATAAAGGATTTCCTTTTGTCTAAATATTGATTCATACCAAGATAAGTAAATATAAAATTAATTAATGTGAGTCATATCAAAATTTTTACTTTTTTTCAAATACTGAATAATAAAGGCATCAAATTTAGAAAAGCTGGCCTCAAGGGACTTTATTATTTTGTAAAAAAATTAAAACAATAAAATAAATAACCATGCCAAAAAAATTAAAAACTAAACTAAGTTACCATGCACCATTTTCTTTTCATTTCTATAAGAAGTATGACTTTTTCCTCATGACCCAATATTTGGTACAACATTTTTATAGACATTTACAAAACAAACGCTTCAAAAACCTCTGTAAATTAAGGAAAGAATTTTTATATCCTTTATGTAGTTGACTTTGAGATTTTATCATGAATATGCGGATGCATTAAATGGGAAATTGGATATATATAGAGAGAGCGAACCAATTATGATTATGCCACACTTAAAAATTTTTGACGAGAAGAGAATATTAATGAAAGTCATGTGCTTTTGGAACGTGTACGCTAAAAAATAAATTTAATAAAACAGCTTTTTTTAAAAAACTTTAAAAAGTGAACTAAAAAGTAAATTTTTTATTTTAATTAATTTTTATATTTTAGTCTTTAATTTATAATTCATTATTATAAATACTGTGTAATCTTAAAATCAATTTTTCTCAAATTTATTAACAGATGGCACCACACAAATGTAATAAAAATTCAATATATTAATCGATTAGCTAATATTTCAGCTCTGAAAGTATTAAAATAGTGTATTGTCATCGAGAAGACGTAAGTGCTCCAAATTTCAAAACTCAAGCACTTAAGGAAGTGAGTGAAGAATCAGTTGCAAAATTCTGTCTTTGAAGATTTGAAACAAGTCGAGGTAAATGAAAGTGTATAAAAAGAAAGATAGAGAAAAATCCAAGTCAGAGCAAATATTTTTTTTTTTATTATTATAGAGATGTTCAGATAATATAGATGTGGGGTCTGAGTTCGGGAAAAATAAATTTCAAGAATATCGCCCAAAACCAGCCCACATGGAAAAGGAAAATTATCTACCTGTGAACCTAGGGGAGAACACAAGAAGACAAGTGAAGAGAACTCAGTTTAGATACTAATTAAGTTTATTAAAGAACACAATATAAGTGTGGGGTGTTACAAGAATGAGGTATTTACATATTTGACAAGAGAGAGATTTAGGGTTTTAGACATTATTAGGATTTTAACACTACGTAGTAAGGTGAAAAGATCTTATTAGCGCAAGATATTTTACGATATGTCCACGATGTCACTATGATACTTTGAATGCCGCACAGCATTTTACTGATATCGTCTGAATGTTGTATGGCATTTTGTTCTAATAGGGGACAATTATCACTCCAAATCTAATTATTTACATTACGTTTAAAAGATATTTGCCATCACCGCCGTGCTACCAAGGGAGAGACCCCGTAGTCCGTTACGCCTCGCTCGACCGCACGTCTGGTCTAGTTAATTTCAATAAGCCATCTTCTACGGATTAAAACATTACATTCCGTTTTAACGAAAGACTCCCACGCATGTCACGTGGTTTGTGAGACAATAGCGCGTGATCATATCTTTCGATATCTTTCTGCTGACTTTGCATTTATTAAAATAATCTCTTTCGGCGAGAGGCGAAAATATTATTAGGAAGGAATTAAACTTACGCTATTAAGCTAGACGGAAAAATACAATTCCCACACAGATGATGCCATTATCTACAATTATTTGAGTAGTATAATAATGCAATGGAAAAAATGTAAACAAGTAAATGGATCCGGCTTTCAACAATTCAACAATTCAGCGCATTATACAATTACAGTTGTGTTAGTAACGCATACCTATGAAAAATACAATAAAAAATCCCCATCGCACTGTGCTTAATGAATGTCAACAAAGTTTCTAGAAAATTATTTATTTATTGTTTTGATGAACATCTTATGTATTCCATTCTTAACACAAATTATTATGAAATTATGCAGTAGGAAAAAAGAAAATTAGTGGCTTGCGCTAAGTATGAAATAAAAATAATGGTTATGGTATTTTCCGGAAACTCATTTTTAAGCGTAGATCGTGATCAAAACATTTAATGAAGCATGTGAAGGTCAATTTTTATAGTGAAATGTAAACAAAAAAGAATATCCAGTAAAGAGATCTAAATGAATAAGCATCGGGAAAGTTGTTGCGCATCCAAAAAACATTTTGAGGATAAAAGAAGATATTAGTAAAAAAAAAAAATCGACTTTTCTTATTGATCACTGATTACAGTGCAGTTATAGAAATTGAAAGCCTCCCTTAGGGGAATTTTTCTAAATACTTTGTGAGAAATTTAGAGCTAGTTCTCTGATATTCCAGAACAATCCCTTTTGGACAACATTATTTTCATATCTCTATAGACATTATCCATACTAGCTGAAACACCGAATTTCCATGCAACCAAAATTCTTCAAGTTCTAAAGGTCACTGAGTCAAATGTTGTAGCAATTCTTTCCATAGTTTATTCTTAGTGGTTTTTTAAATTTCGTTCTGAAATTTTTTGAGAAGTTGGAACAAAGCTTTCGAAAACACATATTTTTATATATTTCGAGCAATAAGCAGATCTATTTTACTTTCTAAACACTTCTCAAATTTTTATGCTGTATCTGCCATTGGAATTTTCCACTTGATTTCAGTTTTCGCCTGCTTTTAAAATTACATCTGCGTTATTTTAAAATTATATCAAATGTCAAAACTAGAACTTAACTTTCGCAATACTTAAAGGTTCCAGATATTTAAGATGTTAGATGTGACTTTAGTTTCCGCAGAATATATTATCCGAAAATTTAATTTAACGACATATTTTTAATTTTAAATGATGATCAATCACACAGCCGCAATGAGCTTCTATACTTCTGTATTTGATAATTAATAACAAAACAAGCATTAAGACACAAATAAATCAGGCAGGAAAAAAACTATATAAAAATTTTAATTAGTGTTGTTGATTTTACCATCTCTTTTCCAGTTAATTTATTAAGCTTCAATATCATCTTTTTAAAAATTTCACTAACGAGTTTTGGTTTATTATGAATTAATGTGCACATATTTATTACTCATTTCAAAAATGTGCACATATTTATTACTCATTTCAAAATGTTAAGATTTGTGGTTAATGAATGAGATCGGCCGAAACTGGCAACTTGAGTGTCTTCTTTTCAAGAAGTTGTATGGCAACTCTTACGCAATTTCATTGTCCATCTTGAAACTTTTTTGTTTCTAAAGCATCTCGTTTTCTTTCTTACGAATTCATATTTGAGCCACAGCTTTCTTGATGTTCTGGTTTAAATATGAATTTCCTGTATTCCATTTCCTGTTTACCGTCTGATTTCCTCTCTTCCCTTTCAGGGTATAATTGTTGTAACGGTTTTGCCAACAGGTTTGTTTGCATTTATTAGAACTTCTTTATATCGTTAAGCTCACTTAGAGACATTCCAAAGGCGTTTCGTGGATGTCAGTTTAGAATTCGTACTAAATTCATTTGCTATC
>BGPR01004497.1:59450-89893 GCA_013235015.1 Araneus ventricosus | reverse complement strand
GCTTTCCCTATCAGTGGCGATAATAAGTAAATCAAATATAATACTTGGGTGATAATAAGTCATAGTGATGAATGATTCAGTCATAGCACACTCACCTTTTTTTAGAAACTGCGAACTGAAGTCAATCAAATAGAATGCCTTGATGACACCGAGTTATAATGATGATTCAGCCATTTTCACTCTTCCCTAGCAATGGCAGTTATAAGTAAATGACACGTAATGCCAGGATGGCACCGATTTGTTGTGAGGATTTGTCATTGCATTATTACCCTTCCCTAGCAATGGGAATCATAAGTCATAGTTTTTGTTCTTTATTCTTGATTCTTTTTAAAACAATGTACATATTAATAGGTTGTAAGTAAAAGTAATATCAAAAGGAATAATGCTGATGCAATTTGTTTTTAATATTGCCAAGCGACAGAGACCTAAAAATTGAAGGACATTTCGGAGTAAGACTTTTAAGAGGTCACATTGGATGATATTTTGGATTTTTAACGTGGAACCGTATTTGTCTATTTTGGGTCAAACACGTGGTTAAAATAGGCGTTTCAAGTTTATAATATAGAGGTATACTTTTCATAAAGAATTCTAACATGGGAAGAAAATCTTCATATGCAATTACAAATTTTTGATTATCTTTCTCATAAAAAAAATTGAGACCATGCATGAGATATGATCATCATATGTCTTATTACCAATACATTAGAATTTTCTAGAATAGCAATCAGGAGGAGATTACATGTGTGAAATGCATTGAAAGCCAAATAAGAAGGAGGAACGCATTTTTTTTGTTTACTACAATATTTGCTTTCTTATTCACACGTGTTAGCGATTTAACAAAGCGCTTACGTGTTATTATTAACTTCATCACTTCGACCTTGCATTAGAAGGAAAGCAACATTTCAGAACCCAGTAAAAAGTAAACAACTTAACAATTGGAGAATTTTTGAATTATTTCTCTTTGGTTAAAACATATCTGAAGCTACTAGATTTTTGTAATAAAGTTAATGACAGAAACTACTTTTTGCTAAACTGGGTAATGATTCTCCCGAAAGGAAATGAGCTTTGAATGAAAGCAATGAGTTTATTTTATAGCTTTAATATTTTGTAATATTTTAAAAGAAATTTCTATACTATTCATTACCAAAAAATAAATATTCTCTGCCTGTGACGACAAGTGCATAGCAGCGGGGTTGGTGCTGTAACCTATACTTCACTGTTGAGTGATCCCTTTGACATAATTTAAAATTTTCCTTTTCTAATTAATTTTGAATAACTTAATTATTTGTCAATAAAAATGATTAAGATTTTTACTTGATGTAGGTGAGTTTTAACAAAGAACCCATAACTCAGCAACTAGTAATTTTCAATTAATTTTAATTAAAAATTAAATTTCAGAATAAACATTTGTGAGTATTTTTCTTACAATCATTACTTTCGTTCACGAAGATATGCTTAATTTCAAATGAACAATATAAAAATCACGAAACTGTGAAGTTAAAATAAATACACATACAGAGATGTTTCGTATTTAGTAATGAAAAAATTTAATGTCACAATATTTTTTTAACAATATAATGGCTAAAAATTTTTAGAAGCAGAAAAACGTTTAAAACGCAGTTCCTATTGTTTCTAAAAGAGAAAGAGTTGCTTTATTCCCGACTCTAACTTTTTCACTTCATAAATTGTGGAGGGGAACGATTGCTCTTTGTTACTACGCGTTCGCAGCGGCAAAGTCGGTAAATTTTGGAATTTTTCTCTGCAACGGTATGCAGAGGCATACCTTTTTTCGTTGCGTTTCCCCTGAAAACAGAAAGCTCTATATGGAATGATCGTTGATAGATTTATTATCTCACGTTAAAAATTAAATAAGTTACTGATTATATTCATACACTCAAAAAAAGTGGGGGTGTTGCAGTTCCGTAGTGCCATACAGAATCCGCCTCGATACTCTTCATTCTTTGAGAGAAGTTCACGTATTTTCTTATTTAACCTAAATGTGTAAGAGACGGCGAAATCAATTTGTTGTTCAATAATTTTTTAAAAATGAAAAATAATTATTTTTGACATCTGCATAATTGAAATGGATAATATCAAAAATAATTGCACATATCTGTATATGGTTTTTGCTGTTCTGTAGAAAATATCCTTGCTAATTCTTCAGAATAACAAAGAAAAATCATAGGAAAATAGAGGTCTGGAAAATAGGTGGATTTAATCTGAATGTTTTCCTGGTACAGTCCTCAACTTTATAGGACAGTCGCTAGAACTCGGGGAGTTATTATCGGAGCTTCACAAAACTGGTGTCGATGGAAATGTATCGAGAAGACAGGTTTATTCGGTCAATCGACACCAGTTTTGTGAAGATCCGATAAGAGCTCCCCGAGTTATAGCTACTGTCCGATCTATAAAGTTGCTGACTGGACGATATATTACTGACACAATTCCTTAAATTAAATTAATTCTAAGAAATATAAAGTGTCGTGTTTTTACTTTCTTGTATTCGAAGCATACACAAAGAGAAGGTACTGTAACGGTCAAAAATTTCGACATCTATATTTTGACGGATCTCCACATCTAGATTTTCCTGATATCGAAAAAAATATTTTGGAATGATGTCTATATGTTTGTGAACAAGATAACTCAAACACAGGATGAACTGGATGGATGAAATTCGATATGTGGCCAACGGAAAGACTGTACGTTTATTCTGGTGTCTGTAAACCAGATAATTCCAAAACGTAAAGAACTTGATCATGAAATTTTTGAAGCAATCCTCACAAAAAATTGTAGATCGGTATCAAATTTTGGACCAACACTATCAACGAGAAGACTGCCTGTCTAGATATATTATTTTCACTATATTGATCGTTAATGATGCCCATGTATAAATTAGATAATTACTTTTTGTTAAATAAAATATGTGAATCTAGATAAGTGTAATTAATTTATGCCCCGAAATTACGTATATAGGCATAATATTTTACTACTTTATACAGTACTGGTTTTAAAAAATGACAGTCAGAAAATAAGGAAAAATCATGAAAGGATGCTTAATAAAACATTAAAAATACATATTCTATTATAAAGCATTTCAGGATTTTAATTCGAAAAAAGATAATTTATTCATAAAATTAAAGATATCTGGCTCATAAAGTTAAAAAATGCTTTTACCGTAATTTCAAGATGGTTCAAAAATAATCGCAACTAAAACGGTTTATGTTTCTATAAATTTTAATTATGCCTATTGTTGACGAGTGCGAATTTTCTAAAGCATATTAATATATTTACAGAAACGAAACTTAGTAAGTAGTTCCAGATTATTTTCTAAATGCATGACACTGTTTTGCAACACATTACCAGAAATTCATTACCTTACTAAATAATGAGGATTACACTTTGATAAACGATAAAATAAACGATCAAAAGACTTCAACAAAAACTGAATACGTGAAAGATGTCATTACCGCAACCACAAAAGGATGTCTGATGGAAGACAAAACAAATTGCTATATTTTGACAGCTCTTTACTGGCAGCTTCGAAAGTTCTTCCTTTTGAAACATGTGGCGTCCATATTAATTAGCATTCAAATTCATTTAGCCGAGAAAAGAAACACGTGCAATGAACTTGAAATGTAACGTGAATACATTTTTTTAAAAGAAGTGACAGATTTTTCTTTGTGATCAGCTGCAAAGAGCACGCATTAGACTGGACAAATAGATTTATTTGAAACATTTTGTAACATTTAAAAATGATTATTACATTTGAAAATTTAGTTAGTCAAATCAAGAATTTCCTTCGAAAAATACAAATTTATGATACAACTGAATTATGGCTCGTAATTTTGCAATCAGGCTATCAGTGCAAATTTATTTAATATAAATAATTCAATGTTTTTTGAAACATTGTTCAGCGTTCATGCATGTGTGCGTTAGCGCTCTACAAGGCAAACTGCTGGACTCAAAAACTACCAAATTTGGCGCAAATATACTTTTGATAGGTGGGAATGTGCAATTAGGAGCGATTTTTTTGATATGATGATATTTTTAGGCTCTCATACTATCTATAAACTGGGTGATGCTAAAAACATTACGCACAGAATGTGACGCGCCTTTGGACATAGAGATACAGTGGAACCTCGCTTAACGAGCACCTCCCATAACGAGTAATTCGCATAACGAGCAAAATAAATTTTTAAAAAATGACTCGTTTAACGAGCAAAATAAATTTTAAAAAAATGACTCGCTTAACGAGCGACGTTTCGCATAACGAGTATGCGCCTGCTACTGCCGTTTCCATGGAGCTTTTATTTTGCTTTAATTCTTATCAAACGTAGTGTCTAAGGACCAACCTTACTCTCGGAGAATATTAGAAATACATCGTTTCCTGCCACTAAATGAGAGTAAATGCTTGAAAAGGGGTTACCAAGAGAAGTTTCAGTTCTACTTGGAAGAAACTTTGGCCTGAGAGTGTTGCGAATGTGACAGTTAGGAGTCTGAGACAGTATCCTGTAAAGTCTATAGTCGACGAGATTATGTCTTTGGAAAAGATCAGCGGACTGAAGGTGGATAGCAATGATATAGATGAGCTTGTGGAAAAGCACAACCAAGAGCTGACCACGGAAGAGCTTATGGAGTTGCATTGTGTTTCATAGCAAGAAGTTATGGAGAAGAGTTTGCCCGAGGAGGAGGCCGTAACAGCAAAGCAACAGCCTTCTAGCGCAATAAGAGAAATGCTGAAAGCATCGGAAACTGTTGCATCGTACATTGAGAAGCTAATAAGGTAGTGGCTATGAGCGCTACAAATTTATTTTATGATAATGCTTGTCACATTTTCTTCAAATTTTGAAGCAACGGCAAAAACAAATGTGTCTAGACAGCTTCCTACTAAAAAGGAATTATATATGTATCATAATTCGTATAAAAACTCAACAACCCTATTAAAAAACTTAGTAAAATTTCTAAATGAAGCATTGAACTGAATACTGCTTATTATAGTATCATAAATAAAAAACGTATTCTTTCTATTTTTTGTTGTTTTCTGCAAATCGTGTCAGCATTCCATGTTGGGTGATTCTGCTATAAAAGAAAGGATGAAAATGATTCACGTTCCTTATCAATATTATCTATAATTTTTTTTGAATAAACGTTATACATCAAATTTTTTGAGTATTTTTTTCGGTATGGAACGCATTATAGTATTTTACATTAATTTATATGGGAAAAATTGTTTCGCTTAACGAGAGTTTTGCATTACGAGTAAGTTTCTGGAACGAATTATGCTCGTTAAGCGAGGTTCCACTGTGCCAAATTTGGCATGTTGGTACTTTTTCGATAGCACGTGGTCACTAAGAAAGGATTTTTCAAAACTTTAATTAGATATCTAATTAATTAAAAACTAATCAAAATTTTAACGTTTTTCTTCAGTAACTTCGGAGTATATTATTGCACAAGAACCATTTTTACGCTATTTTAATATTTAAAATGTTAGCTTTTACACTGATATCAATTTTATTTCTCTACAGCTTTCGCTTTACTTTTAATAAAGTTTTCATCATAAATTTTAAATACTATTTGTAACGATACTCTTTATTGTTGCAATGAAATTCAAACCAATTTAATTATTTCATTAAATCTTCCACTCGCATGCTTTAGCGAATGTTAATCTTTCTTTGTCCATTAACTTCACAACAGAATTTTCATTTTCGTTTTTATTAACATAATAATGTTTTTAGACTAGCATTCTTTCTTCAAATTGCGTGTAGTAAAAATCGTTAGACACTGACGCAAGCAAACCAGACAAAGATAAAAGAAACGAATCAAGCCTAAAATATTATAATGCTAGGGGTAGAGGCTTGAAATTTAAGGAGCTTTTTGATACTTTAATTAAATATAAAATAAAATTTGGGTGTTTTCTGCGATAACATCCTAAAATATTATTGCACAAAATATATTTTTTCATCATTTTGAAATTCAAAAAATGATCTTTTTGATGATAACCGATTTAGTTATCGCGCAATTTTTCCGCAATTGCAACAAAATTTAAAAAAAATTCAAGTATGATTTGCAGTAGTACTTTTCATTATTGTAATGAAAGGCAATTTCATATTTTCATTAAGTCTTTGTTAAAAAAATTATACAAAATATTTTTCAGTTTTTGCATACTGATTTAAAAACAAATAGTTGTCTTTTAATGATGCCTATTTCTTATTGTGATACTTTGTCCCTAATTTTCACACACTTTAAAAAATTAATTCATTGATATATCTTGTAACATTTACTGCCTTTTTATTTTTATTTATTTGCTGCGCCTGCTTTTGGGTCGGATATTTTACCCATTATTGAAATTAAAATGTGAAATTTGTCAATTTGGTTATTTTTTCCCCTTCTTTTTGCATTGAATAAAGCGTAGTTTTATCCGACTTTGGCGACTAGCCAAAGGCGTTTAGTATAAAATAAAGCAAATTTTTTTCATTCAAGATGTTTTAGCTAATCCTAAAACAATATTTGTTACATTCTGGTTCGACAGGTTACTATTGCTGACGTCATCCTTAATGAGGTAATGTCATGTAAAAGTAATGCATCAATCTCCCGAAAATGATGACTGATAAATATGCAAAAAGCATTGAAACTCCATAAAAGATAAACACGTTATTTCTTTTCACGTCAAGTAGATGAAACCACTAATAATAGATCTTGTAAAAATTGCGATGCGTTCTAAGAAAGAATTCTGGCCCTTTTACGTATGTGTGAGGGATTCCGAGAATAGAAAGATATTGGACTGGTACAAAAATAATTGCGGTTTTCACGAACAAGTTTTAGCTTCCTTTTTGAATAACTTCTGTCTGTTATACTATTTATATCATATCGTCGCTTAACAAGCAACACCACGTATCTCAATTTCTTGAAATTTCAAAGAGAAAAAAAAAGTCAATTTTTTGCAACCAATAACAAATATTTCTGAATTTATTTAACAGCTGATATGAACATGAATTTTTTTCTCGTCCGGTAGGAATATGCAGTCTCATGTTGATAGGGACCAGAAGTTATATGAATGTGGGAGAATGAAGATGCGAAACAGAAGGCTAACTGTTACCGAACAAAATGGAAAGTATATCATTGATAAAGTTTCAAGATTAGTACTTTAATTCGGAGAAAAATAACGTAGTTATATTTGCACCAACCTAATAATTTAACAAAACAAGTTTGCACCGACCGTTTAGAAAAATCTGCTAAGATCTTAAAATTGGTAATTTCTTTAATTATAGCTGTGGCTATTAAGCAACAGTGTTTTTTTAAGACAAAATGAAGAACTTGAAAAGCTGTAATTCTAAAAAATTGTATTGAATGGAATTCTGAACTTGTAATTCTGATTTTAAAGGTAGAGGTGAATATTTTTTATATTTTAATTGTATGCTTCATTTGTATGATTTAACAAACATACATTTGAAACAAATAAAATGTTCTTTAATATTTACTTTATTAAAACAGATCTATTAAATGCTTCATATTAGCATACAAAATATTAATATTCTTAAAGCCTAATGTGGTTTTATCTTTCAGAAAAGCACACTATCATCTTCTCATTTTATTTTGTCAAGTTAAATTAATGCAATTGGTTATAGAATTGATATTTAAATACATTTTTAGACATTTCATTTGTATGTTTGTGTCCTTTATTTTGAAACAAAAATATTATGTACGTATTTTTAAGAAAATTTATATATTTCTCGTAGACCAATTGAAAAATCTGATCTATTACAAAGACCGGCATCATTTTGTAATGCCTCAGGCTAACTAAAAATCTTTAGCGCTTTCTAATCCTACTAATTTTTTGACTTATGGTAATTCGCA
Source organism: Araneus ventricosus (assembly GCA_013235015.1). NCBI lineage: Eukaryota > Metazoa > Arthropoda > Arachnida > Araneae > Araneidae > Araneus > Araneus ventricosus. The sequence continues at coordinate 82,039 of BGPR01004497.1, read as the reverse complement.
TATACACCTTTAGGTTAACTAGAAAATATGCAGTATTTTGTTCAAAAAACCTGGTTTCATCCAAACTTATTGCAAAAACCAATGTCTAATTTTTGTTATAAGGGTTTTTTAGACAAATCAGAGGAAAGAGCTTTTCAGACAGTAATGTCTTCCAGGAAGAATATTTTTTTGACATTATTAGGTTTCATTTAATATTTAAGAATTTGTTAATTCAAAGTTAAAAGGAAACTTCTAAGGATATCATTATTTAAACAAGATATAATTACACAATACAAGCATACTAAAAGTACAGACACAATGATAATGGTGACATATGTCCTTGAGAAAGAGTGCCTTAAATTCGTATTAAACGTTCCTAAGTTTTGAATTTCTTATTTGACAACTTAATGAAGAAGTTAAACAATGTAGATGCATAACTGATGCGATCGAAAACTATCAAGTTTAGAAACTTCACTAAAACGGATTTTTCAGTTTTCTCCTTAAGATGACATTTTAATAATAATTTTGACAAACCTTTCCTTCCAAAATTATAAATTATATTTGTGAAGACATTTAATGAGTAAAAATTAAAAAATTACTAAGGAAAAAGTTATGACAATGATTAGTACAGAAGTTGGATATGGTTCTCCAGATTTTGATATCATACTCATTACAAATTTCAAAAGTAATGTCAAAATATTAATATAAAGCTATATAAACCTATACTACCATTCTTCAGAAAAAATCTGCTCCCAATCAATAATAATCTGCATATTTCTAAGTAAAATAAATAAATAAATGAATTTTAAACTAAAAATCATGTTATGATGGAAATGCATTTAAAATTAAAAAAGTTTTTCAATAATAAGAAATTGAATTAAAGTAAATATTTACTCATTATATTTTATGCAAGATTCGTTTTAAAATTTTAAATTATTCACTTTGACTCACATTTGTATGTAAGCCACGGAAATGACGATATTTAGTTTAAAATTTTCAGGTATAGGTTTCCAGAAAGAACGAAAGAAGAAAGATACAAAAAAAATTCTAGTCGACAAGCCAGAAGGCGATGGTAAATTCTTTTTGTTCCGAGGTATAAAGAAAAGAAATTTTTACCCCTTTCGACCCTTTACGCCTGAGACTATTAGCATGGAAGAAGGTGGAAGAGAATGCACTTGACTAGAGCCTTCCAACGAGGTGTCACTTGGATGCATTAAATGCATTCGAAGTTAGAGGATGAAAAACACATTTCAGTCAATAACTTCTAAGTAATTGCAACTATCGAAAAACTTTCGATACAGAAATCGTTCGTAATGAAGTGGGAATAATCCGCTTAATTTGAATTAAATTTCCATCTTCATTCGTAAGAAGGTTATGGGGAAATTATAATTTCAACCCCACACCATTTCCACTTCTTTGAGCTGGAACACCCATCTACGAGCACAACCGATATTTTCACCCTTTCTATAGCATATCACTTGTCGTTTCAAATCGAAGCAAAATTACCCCAGTTATCAAAATTACTTTAGTTGGACAAAGCGTTATATTTATGCATAAATACTTTTAAACTAGGGGTTCTAAGGGCCATGGTTGGAGAAGATTTGCAGAAATTTTCCCGAAATCGTGCCATGATAATCATTGCAATAGGTAGTATCTCTATAGGGAATCTACCTAATAAACTCCACCTTAAAATTCTGAAAACGGAATATTCTGATTATGAAATTAGCGGAAGAGTTACGAATAGATAGGGTGAAGAAATCCCAAGAATGACTGCTGACACGAAACATGACGACATTCACAATAGGGGAGCTCACTTACTAATTTGCCTTCCGAATTCTCCTTGGCATAATTTCTTTAGTTTTAACGCAATTCTTCACCACCTGCGGCGCCAAAAGCAATAACGATAGGGGGCAATTGGGACCCTGCAAAGTTCTGCTGGAACGTGATGTAACGCATTTGAGCTCCGATTTCGGTGATGGCAATTTGAATTTCAAGATATTTTTACGTGTTCATAGAAATCAAGTACTTTGAGCTTATGTTTTTCACGCTGTTAAATTTGCGTCATATTATCAAAAGGAACAAAGGAATAAAATAATAAAATCAATGAAATTCTTCAAAAAAGATAAAGAAAGAAAGGGGAGAACGTCAAATTAAATTACGAAATAAAATTTCAGTACTTTAGTTATTAGGTCCTGTTTAGTGTCCCTAGAGCTGGGTAATTTTAAAAGTCTAGTGTATGGCTCATAATTAGAAAAAAATATTAATTATTCCAGGAATTTTTAAGAATTTTTAATAATTAGTTTACTTCCTATAATTTTATTTTCAGTTAATACATTAAAAGTAAAATTAGACTATAGCGAATGAATTTTTGAAGTGGGATCTTAGAAATTACCGAAAAATACTGCATAAAATTTCAAGAATTTTGCTAAAATGTGGAAATAATTTTCTAATGAAATGTTTCTGGAGTTCTGCCAAATATTTCGACCTTATATATCAAAAGTTTCATAACTAAAATTTTCTTTTATAATTTCAATTTGATAAAATAATTATTAAAATTATTCAGTTAATTATTAATAATTTTTAAATTTTGAAATATTAATTTTATGTAACTGATAAATAATAATGATATATACTTACAATAGTTTTAATGTCCTTTTTAAGGGAAAGAACTGTGTTTTTAATTTAGATAAAAAATAAACTTTTGTAAACACCACGAGGGTAATTTGAAAACATTAATTCAGATATAAATAAATCCTCTAAAAAGTCTAAAATTTTTAATTAAGCTTGCATTCATCAGATAACTATGAAATATATTTTCTAATGTTTTAAAGGAATGGATTTTTTTCCTATAGTTTTAATTATCACTTATTGATGTTATTTGGTCTCTAAAGTAAAATAATTATGCCCTATTAATTATGCACTAGTTAATTAAAATGTACCATTTTAAATTGATTTAAGAATTATTATGAATTAATTAAACTTAGTCTGGCACATTATAATAAAACTTACGCAACGAAATGAGTTGCGGAAAAACAATAAAATTATGTAAATTAAAAACCATTGTCCATTGTTTATCATCAGCACTGCGTAATTTTGCAAAGTAACAAAGTAAAAGTAATTTGAAACAGGAAAAAACCGAGGTAAATATCTTTTTACGTGTCTACAAATAACATGATTTGTAGTTATAAAGAATATTTAAATACAAATAAAAGTCAAACTTATTAAAATATTCTTGGAAATATTTTTTCATTTCACTTTCTCCTCGTAAAAATCTTTCGCTAAACAAATCCTTATAGACACAGATCTGTAACATAAAATCATCGATTTTCTTTGTTAATAAAGAGGGCATTCAAAAGTTAGATGCTACAAATGCGATCTTAAAATTGATCTGTTGACAGAGAAAGGAATCATAATTTCGATCTTCGGATTATATTTATTCTCTAAGGAGAAATTTCTGATAACTTTAAAAATTCAAATTTCGTATTTAAAAATTTTGCTTAATATTATTAGTTTTGCTAAAAACGCAAAAAATGATGCCTTAAAATTAAATGATGTCTCGAGTATTTTTTTTTCCTTGGATTTAGTTTTAATGACGATACAATAATATTAATGATTATGAAATTATTAATGATTATGATAATTATTATGAAAATAATAATTTTAAAATAGATAAATGTCACCATTCGCAAGTAATACTTAAATGGAAACTTCATTACAGTAGTGTTATTGATACATAGAAACAAAGCAATATTATGCAGCACATAAGTTTCAGTATATGTTAGTACATAATTCAAAGCTATAAACACGCTGCAAACATCCAATTACTTGATTTAGTATTACAAAATCTCTCAAAAGACACTGCACTTAACATAATATCTTCACAACTTTTGAACATGTTTCGCAAGTGAAACAAAAAAATATTTGTCATTATAATCTTCCTGAATTGCCAGTTGATTATCTTCTGTTTTTATCTAAAATTTCAACCGTTATAACAAGACTGATGTGATTCTATTAGTCAAGTTCCTTAATAGAAGGTCTGAGATATGAGAATATGACCCATTAACACCTTTTTTACTGAATTTTATGTGTTACTTGATTTTTTTTTACAATAGAATTTAAAATGGCACTTCAGAAGTTCAACTTTCGATATGAATGTTTCATGATTCTTACAGTTTATGATGATGGTGTATTATGGTCACTTATGCAAATATATATGAAGCTTTTTTATATTTCGGAACTCTGCAATGGACCATTTAAATGCATAAATGATAGTGATTTCTTGAAATTAAATGTGTATAAAATTTATAAATCAATTATTAAATTATATGATATTGGTTCCAAAAAAGCAAAAATAATAGTAGTACAATTATCAATCAATGTGTGAGGAATAAAGTTAAATCAGTGAAATAAATAGATAATTTAGTTTTTCATTCTGCAATTCAGCGATCATCCTCCCTTTTTGAATTATGTGTGTGAAAATCCAAAATAATCAGCCACACTAAAAAAATACTATTATTAAAATAATACTTGCCAGACCACAACATCTAAGAACTAAAAGCTCTGATTTGATATAAAACAAATAATTTAGTGAGCAAAGTGATTTTCAATAAGAGAATGAGAATGAAAGCATGAAAAACATGGTGGGATGTCTATTGCGCAATTTTTCTCCACATCCATTATAAGATACCACAATTTCCTTACATTGTAGATATTACCAGAGAGATCGACGAATTAAAGGGTCAAACCTAGTGACAGCCTTGGCAGTTTCCTTGAATCCAAAGCACACTGACTTGAAATCATTAATTTCATCTTGCGTGCACGTGTCTTTTTTTCTCACTTCTTACAGCTGGTATTTGTTTACTCTATTGGCATCGCGATTGTTTCTAGAATATGTTAATATCAGCAGCAGTTGAACAGCTTAAGGCCACAGTTTTTTTCCCTTATAGTTTGCTTCAAGCGAGAACCGGGATGTTCGTCATCGAGAATAGTAATTTCTTTTTGACGGACATTTAACGTAATAACTTGATATTTCTCAAGAATGTTTAATTTTTATTTGTTTTACCTTCAAGGTATTTCTTCTAGGTGAAATTGAAACTGCTGCCGTAACATTTTAAAACCTTCGTAGCAGATACTACACAAAGTTTCCTTGATAAAATCAGCTGGTTACAGGCATTAAAAAATAAGCAAAAACCGGTACATGGTGTGTGTAATTAATTATACCCAAAATCGTTACGCAAAAACAAGATAGAGAGGGAGGGAGGGGGAGATGAAAGGAGGGAGAAAAAAAAGAAAAAGAAGATTTTGTCACGTGTCTGGCTGCAACGATAGCCTATATAAGTTGTGAAGATCTGGAATTGGGTTTTGCATGTGAGCTTAAGAGGAAAAGTTTTAATGAATGCAAACATCCTTACGGTCTGGAACAAAGAGTAAGAACTTACTTGAAGGGAAGTAAGGAAACATGAAATTCGTAACAATGCATGGGCTTGTGGACTTGATATTTTTCGTGGCGGTGTTAACTCAGGCTAATGCTAGTATATGGAAAATGCCAGTTATTCCAGAAAATAATACAGATATTCTACCGGCGTGGCGTGATACAGATAAGTTTTTCAAAAATACTGCGTCGTCTCTGATTAAAATTTTGATGCCGACCATTTTAGAATCTTCAAGCAGAATAAATTTGTCTTCGGAATGTATGAAACAAGGTATGCAGTTAGTGTCTGGACTGAAAAGTATGAAAACGTGGGCCTTTAGCAGTAAGTGAATTTTATTTCAATGATAAAAATATTTTGCAGTGTGTAATATTATTTTCCAGAGTAGAAAAATCGTTATTAAATACTTATGTCAAGAATTTATTCTTCGAAAAGTTAATAAGTAGGTTCTTTTCTGTAAATCACAAGAATTAAAAACTGATAAAGCAATGCAAAATTAGGATTTATTTTGAATTTAAATAGCGAATAATAAATAAATTCGATTCATTTAAAAAATTAATTTCAGTATTGTTTTTTTTTTAATTTTATAACTAAATTTCACCGATTTTCGCTATGCGAGCAAAAAATATTTGGAAAAATTGTTTCAAATATTTTAATAAATAATTATTTTAATTGGCAAGGACTTCAACGTGAATTACATTTTCAACATACCAACTTCCATCTGAGAGTACCTCTTGTATTTCCGTAGACTTCACATTGGAAATTTGACTTGACTTCATAATTCATTCAACGTATCAAACGAATTTTTTTATTTTACGGAGGTGTTGATGGCCTAACTAATCTAATGACACCAAAAACATCCACCACAGATCGCATTCAAAGCGTGGGGTTGCAAGGAAACGCTTGTAGGCTTTTCTATATTAAATATCTGAATCACTAAAACAGGACATATTTAAATAATTTTTGCTTTTGACTACTTTCCCTTGTATATAGTTTCTAAAATATTTTAGCTATTTAGCATAAAAAAGAAATTTTAAGTTCATAGCAATCAATGCATTGAATTGGACCCCATATATTTACCATTCTTAACAATACATATTTCTTCAAAATTGAAGGAAAAGAGTTCATGGTCTTCTGTCCTCGTCGATTTAAGAAAAACAAGGAAAAATTCATTCAGGAAGTGAAGTTGTGGATTGTAGTCGGTCTTCGATGTTTATGAGAGTCACTTCAAAAATTAGCAATTTTAAGTAAAATTTAAAGCACAGAGATTAATCTTGGCATATGGTCTTTCTCTCTTGTGCAAATGTTGGTAAATTCTTTTGAAAAGTGCTGTAAGAAAGCATCGCTCCCTCTTAATATCACGTTATTCTTCTTTTTACATGATAGTCTGTATTTTCATGCGGATTGTGGTTTGTAGCTTGTGTTAAATCTTGTATTGCAGTCAACTTCTTTAATCATACAAATACTCTATGTTATTTTCCGCAACTATTACGTATCCAACTAGCTTGTGCAGGACACCGAATGATTAAGCATATCATAAACAATATAAACTTTAATAAAGCATAGCAAAAGATTTGAAATGAAGTTAAAGTAAATAATCGAACTCCGATGATGTCGACATTGCACTGATGAGTCAAAAAGAGAATTCCAAAAGATGTCCATTTTATATTACTCCTGTTTTCACGCAGGTGCGAGATGAAAAGCTCTCGTAGAAATGAAGCGCTGTTGTCACAGGATAACCAATTTTTAAAAATTCTTGTCCGCAAATTTGTACAAGCAGATAAATGTTGTTATATTATTTAAAATAAAACTGCATACTTAATTCAACGAAGAACATTTAATTCAAACATCCAATGAAAGATAGATGAAAGTTCTTTTTTAACACAGAAACAAAATATTAGAGTCAATAAGTTATGAATTCGCACAGAAACATAAAAAGAAATATCAGACGCATCTTCTGAATCTCTGTACGTTTAATCAAAATTTTCAATTAATTCAATTTTTTGGTATAGCTGTTCTACAAATTAAAGTGCAGCCAATTAAATATTCTTAACTTTCAAGAATTTATTGCTTTTCATTTAATAATCCCTTAACATGCAATGATTTTTAACTTTTTCTGTATATTATGACGGGCTATGTTTTAATTGCCATTTCTTGCAACTCTGTGACAGCTTCGCTCGCCAAAATGAATAATTGAGATAATAGTTCTATGTTACAAGACAATATACATCTTTTTCTTCTGCTAAATTTATCTCATTTTTATTTCTGCGATGAATCTAGCATTTTATTCTCTTTCGAAACATTTATAAAGCGATAAATACCTGCGCTTATTATGGAACAGCACTAAATGAACTTCAATAGAATTAAAGTCGCAAATCAGGCGAATTTTAAAAAGTGATTGCAATTTTGTCATCACTGTCAGTGTTATCTTTTCAAAATCAATCTGTCATCTTGCTCATTGAAGGACTCGATTGATTACATTGTAATACTTTACATCGGATATAATCTCCATTTACATCGGATATAATCTCCATTTTCCTTACTTTTGTCTCAACATTAAATAAACAATTTTCATGTTTCCTTAAATGATAAGATTCCATTAATATCCGCTTTCATGAATATTCATTTCAATATGTTATTTTCGAAAATGAACATTTTTATTTAGGAGTATAATGCAATAGTATTAATTTAAAAAATCTGGATTTTGCAACTAAATATCAGAGAGCATTATATTTTCCTGAGAAAAGTGTTTCAATTATTTTTCCATCTACATTAAAAAACGAATTAGAAAGATTTTATAATTCGTATGGTTCAAAAACCGAATTGCTGAGGGTATCATTGCTGTTATTATTGATTTTTGAAAACTTTTATTTAACTTGACTTGTCTAACGTTTGTAAAAATGAAGGTTTCGAAATCAGTTTTTCGCTCTCTTCTTGATGTGTTAGAGTTTTGAACAGTTGAGCACTTGTGTGCTCTCAGTGACGATACACTATTTTAATGTTTTTATAATTTAATTATTAGTTAAACTTTTAATTTAATCAAACTTTGATTCCATATGTGTGGCCCCACCTGGGAATGAATTTGAAAAAAAATTAATTTCAAGGTTCCCTAATTACTAATATAATAGCCCAGATCTCTCGGTAACGCTCTGACGTCACCAAAAATAAAACTCGAGCCATAGCACTGCGAGATGTTAAACGGCATTATTTCATCGTTAGAGAACCTTAATTTCAGTCATTTTAGATTTAAAAGAGTAATTGTCGTTCTAATTTCAAATTGAATAGCTCTAAAATAGTGAGATAAAATTTGCTATCGATTGATATAAAATTTATCTCGCTATGATCAATAGTTCCCGAGAAATTTTAAATTATATTAATCATATATTTCAAATTAATTTCCGTTTTTTAATAGAAAGTAGTGAATTACGTCAGTGGTATATCATGCGCGTGATATAGTTTGGACGTCACGACGCATCTCATTATTTATTGCAATCGTGATGATATAATTTGATAATATTTTTTGGCAACGTTTGACAAGCAGAGAAGTGCTTTGTTTTGATTAGAATTTCGAAAAAGAATTCTTTGGAAATTTTACCTTCTGACTTACGCTTGACAAGCTGAGAATTTCATGGTTATTGAATTATAATAAAATTGTTAAACAACGAAAAAATACTTCACACGGAATGTTGTTTACCAAGAGGGTTTTTGAATCAAGAAATATGTAAATAATATGTAAATAAAAAAATATTTCCTGTCACAAAACATATGTTTATTTTATTTGTTTTTAATCAATGTTAAACATTTCTCTCGCATATATATCTATTTAAACACGTAAAATTTGACGGGAAGTCTCTCGAATTAAGAAACAATTTGCACCCGTCATACCATGACGGGTGATTTTCTAGTATTTATAATAATGAATTATAAATTAAAAACTAAAAAGTAGAAAATAATTCAAATAAAAAAAATTTAGTTATTATTAAACTTATAATAGCGTGGTTTTAAAAATTGCTTTTATTAAATTTATTTCTTTTATACTAGAAAAAGTTCATTGAATAAGGAGTTAGAACTGTAATTGTTTTGGTATTTAAAAGTTCGCCCTTCAGAAATATTTCGTCCAAAATTTAATTTCACATGTAATTTTTATCTTTCAAATAAAAAGGATTTACTAAGCAATAGCATTTTCATCATTTTGTTATAAAATGGATTAATGGTATTTTAAGGAGTCAATATTACTAAAGAATTTAAGAGCAAAACTTCTTCGACAATTCTGATTATAATTCTTCGTTTAAGCAATTTTCTTATGAATCTGATAAAACGAATCATTTACCCACTTTCAATAAATGTAAAAGCAACTTTCACCTGTAATGAGCGCGTTCACAAGAATATAAACGACTGATTAAGAATCGTTCAAGGAAAAGCTGCTGTTTTGCATATAAAATGAATCCGAAGTTGAAAGTGAAGAAATAAGAGCTGTTATTAAAATAACGGACAACTCCTTGTAAAGGTCACCGCAGCGATTAAAAGGGTGAAGGTCTGCTTCAGTGCAAGGCATTTTGAGAAGATATGCTTATTTAGGCAATACTTGGTTTCATCTTTCTGTGCGTGATCATTAAAAGAAGAGTATTGGTCAATTATCACGACATATTTTATGAAGACTGGGTGGAATGAAATTTTGAAATCGCATGAGCAGCTGTCAAAATATTTCTCATTTTCTGTTACTTTTTCGTATACAGGCAATAGAAAAACATTTGCAATCCTCGAGTAATTCAAACAAGAGTTTGATGTGTGTACACGTTTTAGGCCTTCCTGAGATCGAAAAAATATTTTTTGGGAATTATTTGTTTGTGAGCACAAAACGGAACGAGGTGGACGAGGGAAATTTGATACACGACCTTTACGCTAACGTTTTAGAGTGGCAGTGGCGAATCGGGGGGATGCTATGGGGCTGCAGCCCCTCTCAGAGCTAAAGCAGAATTCTTGATTTTATTTCAATTCACTACAACTGTTAGTTCTTAATCTAGCTTTTTTTAAAAAATAATAATAAAAAAAACTATGACAACATTGCTTCTTAATTGACAGGGTTGAAAATTTTCCCACTTTTGTAATCATTCCTTGTAGTGTTGACGCGGTCGAAATCAACTATTTTGGCTAGTTATTTCATTGTGTTTTTTATTAAATAATCGAAAGTATAATAGTGTTCTTTATGATTCCCATTATCAGGTGAATAAAGACTAAAGTTAAAGTATTTTGGCTTATATACGCCATGAGGTTTGACGTTCGTCACGACGATACAAAATTTTTATGACCTCAGCCACCTCCAGACACAAATCCTGGATTCGCCACTGTAGAGCGGTATTTCATTATGGATCAAATCCGTCAAATGAAGTCTCTCCGTCAGTCCGTCCATTTGCGTGTAGTCACAACAAATCAAAACTCAATGAGCTAGGTGAATAAAATCATATTATTTTATCGCATGAATTGTAGATCTGTGTCGAATTTATGGCTACATCTTTCAAAGGGTTGACTCTCTTTTGGTCTGAGATTTCGTGAATACGTGAACTTAAAAATGAAACAAGCTAGAGGAATGGAATTCATTAAGTGATCTTGACTCCAAAATTGCAGATGTAGTATGTCAATTTTGGATCAAATCAAATCCAGGCTGTCTGTCTAGTGTATGTGAATATGCAACGCAAGGCAATAAAACTAAAAGGACTAAATAATTAGATTTGTAATGTCTCTGACAAAAGAATTGTAGATCTGAATCAAATTTTGGACTCAGATCGGTCCTCTGGCTCAAAATGTATTCTCGTCTTTTCAGTATGCAACGAAGATTAACTTAAAGACGCGCCGCATATTTGCAGGTGTTTACGAAAAAATCGAAGAAGAGAATAGTTCTGTTGATTTTTCATGAAATCGTTCATATTCTTTTGAAAATACTAAGATCAAGTTTCATTTCACTTACATATCACATTATACAAATAACCCTCTCATACGAGGTGGCGGTCCCGGGCGGTCTAGAAATTTCCCCTTACCAGCGATAAAGGCCGGTCTGAGGCGTTTGGCTTCTTTGAGGAGGTGAGGAGAAAAGCGCGGTAGGGTCAATTATTCTTTAACCACAGCCCATTTCTGTGCGTTTTAGGAAGGTTGTAGCAGGGGTGGTGGTGGGGAAAATACTCCAGGTTGGGGAGAGTCCAGTTCATGTCGTTTCCTCCAAAATGTGTCATTTTTAAAGGTTAGAAGAAAAAAAGTCGCCTCGGAATTAAAGAGATAAACAACGGAAATTTTTACATTCCCATCCCTGTAAAATTGTTAATTCCATATTACCATAGTGAAACTGTTAAACTAACATTCTTAAGAGCAAAAATTTCGTATTGCATGCAGAAATAATGTTAAATTTTTATTTATTTATTTTTTGTGAAAACTGCACTGTCAGAACATCATGTGTTATTGGAGAAATGTTTCAATCTTTGCACTTTTTTATATAGAAATAACATAATTAAATGTATGTATTTATAGATATAGATGCATTTTGATTTAGCAATAACATAGCTTTTAAACTTCTTTTGGCTTAATATAATACATTTAGTGTCGTATATTTCAATGTTATGCATTTTAAGCAATTAAAAAGGAAATATTTAAATTCTGTTTAGTTAACTTATGGGAAAATAATCTTTATGGAGTTCTACAATACATAATTTTTTAAACTAAATCCTTTCAGCCAGTTATCAATTTCATGCAGAGATAGCTAATTTTCTTCTAAAATAATGAAATACATTAATACGAATAATTGATTCAAAACATAATTCACAAGTTTTAGATGGCATGTTAAATGCCGGAAACGGTTCTCTCATACGAAAATAAATTTGAATGTAATCATGTATAAAAATACGGTAGGAGGTGGAAAAAATAATTTTTTTACTTTCTGGTATATGATGAAAGTACGCACAGAAGAAGCATTCAAGTCATTGAAAACATTCAACTGAGGATTTTGAGGGAATCAATTATTTTAGACCTTCTCTTGTCCGAAAAAGAATTTATGATTTTTGTCTGTCATCTGCTCGTTTGTATGTATATAGTTGTAATGTGGATAATCGATTATTATATAATAATAACCACTGTAATATATGCACATAGTAACCAAGATGGTCGGTTAAAGAGTGAGTTTAAATTTGCATGAGTTTGAGGAGTCACATTAACCGGTTATTACCATAATTACCGAGTATCACATTAGTACGGTAACATATATATTTCTAATTAATATACGTTATCACTATATGTGAGTAGAAAATATTACTTTCTACAAATTAAAGACAATTTCAGTTTGTTTAAATTAGAATCAATTCCATATAAACACTTCTTGAAATGAAAAGACAGATTTGCTTCTACAAATACTCTGCTTTCTATTGTTTTTCTATGTAATTCTGTTTTGCTGCATAATTTTTCGCCATTACAAAACGATGCAATGAAATCTCACTAGAACGTATCGTTTAGGTTTTATTTATATATTAAATATAGTTATGGTAATGTTCGTTATTTAAAGATCTGTTACAATAAATGACATCTTTATATGGTAGTATCTAGAAAAGACGAACGGAAACATTCTCGAATTTTCATTTTCATTTTTCCTAAACGCATATTGCCTTCGAGTTCCACATGTAAGAAGCAATTAGACCCTTACAACCAGAAACGCTTTGTTTCTCAGTTTCCATTTGAATTGAGATGCAACGTTTTTGTACATACTGCGATTTTCATCAGTATTTCTGTTACTCAGAGAAATTATCAACGATTGACCTTTTTTGTACTCAATTAGATTCTAACTGTGGGAAACGTAGACAAAAGAAAAAAACATAAAAGTTTTCAAAATAATTTTAAAGAGTGCTACAAATCTGCAGTTTTGATGGACCCAGGCTCATGTCTAAATAATTTCGATTTAGCTTTGCCTTATTTAAATTTGGATGAGAACTTTAAAATGCTTTTCAAACTTTTGCCAACGAAATTATTGTAGAAAAGACAGTTTTCCCATTTAAAGTAAATAAAAATAACAGTATTGAACTTATATCGATCTAAAGAATCATGAAATGTATTTACCACGGGATTATTTTTCTCTCTATTTAGATAATACAGTTCATCATTTAGAAATTACAGTCTTTTCTAGATAATTTAAAAGTAATTCTTTGATTCTGATCCCGAAATACGTCCCCATATGTGGCTGTATTATGTCTCTTTACCTTTTTCCTTTTTTTATATCCGAAGGCTGTAATCATGATGTTTTGGAGTACTGGGTTGAGTAATAGTTCATGAATGTTTTTTTTTCAAATTTAAAAATGCACGCAGAAATGCAATGCAAATTGTTTTATTTTATTTGAAGCGGTATTTAATGCTCTACAAGATCGTGTATTTCGTATCGTGTATTCGTCAGTAAAGTTTGTTGTGGTAGACATCCGCTTGGTTTCTTAACATGGAAACTAAAAAGAAATTTGATTCGAATATAGTTTAAACAGACTAATTGTGGTCAATGTAACATTTTAACACATGCATACATCTATCTGTAATAAATATATTTTGGATGCAAATATTAAACCATCTATAAGCTGGAATATCATTTAGACAATGAAATACCTGCTGTGGAGAAAAAAATATTTTGATTGCTAATATTTTAGGGTAGATTTTTAATATTGTTCAATTTCCATCCCACGTATTTATTTCTTCCGTCATTAATCAATAACTTTATTTCAGTGGTGGACGCGAGTGCAAAAATCCCTGAGGGATTCGCCAGTGCCACCTTCACTCACCTCGGCGTCTACGAGCAGTGCCTGGACATTATGGTGCCCCATCCCAGAAACAAGGATCAGATCCAGTTCCAAGGCCAGTACTGCTTGGCGGAAGTAAGGTTTCCCTTGCCTCCCAAGTCCAAGAGATATGGATGGTTCAGCCGCCTGGAGGAACTGAAAAACTTCACTGGATCCGTTAGCATATTTTTGTTAAATTTGTTTCACTCTTCTATGTATCGTAATGCACGTAAGCTTATAATACAATGAAACCTCTCAACAGCGGCCACACTCGTTTCCAATCAAAATAGGCTCTTCAGAAAGGTTGGCCGGTCCGAAGAGTTTTTAATTTTGGAAGACAAACTGCTTATTTAAACAAACCCTCATCCATGATTTCCGATACAGTGAATTTTAAAGCTTATATAAAGAAAAAAAGGCTTTAATTAAAGATTTCTAAATATTTTTTTGAAAAAAAAGGTACAATTTGGCTTTGCATGGATCTTTCAGTTTCTGCATAGGTATCTTTTTCAGCTTTGATGTTTTAATTGAAAAACTAAATCCCTAATCGATTCATCGGAACTTGTACATTAATGGGCAATAATATCATCAGTATTTCTCAGAAGTCTGCTGCCTTGACAAAACTCCTGCCGCTCGGATGGTTTCGAATAGCCTTTCCTAGGGATTACTTTAACATTATGTCTATGGAACAAACATTTCGTGTCAAACAAAAGTGGCCGTTGAGAGGGGTGACTGCTATGCAGGGGCAGTCAAATGGCTACTCATGCATAGCAGTCATCCCTGGTTCGAGTCTTTTCACTTGTGATGGTCAAATATATTAATGTTAAAAGAAACGACTGCTTTTCTTGAAAAATTGTCAGCTCAAATTTCATCGAATAGATAATTCTGAAATAGAATCACTGAATCTGATTCATAATTACATAAAAAGCATCGAGATTAAAACAGAGGGAACGGTACCCTGAAGACTTCCGATCACATTTTTTGAGAATCTTTTAATTGTTCAGTAATATATTCAAAAGCTCAACCACAACACACGTGTCAGTTAGTTTCCGCTTTCCCTTATGACACATTACTTTATATTTCTTATAGCCTGGTTTAATTCTTTAAAACGTGTCTTTCGATTTTCATGTGTATTCTAGAAGCTCTCTGCACTTGTTGTAATGCTATTTACTTCCTTATTTTCCTTAACGCGACACGTGAAGTAAACGAGGAAAGTTTACTTGTTAGACACCTGACCATTATGCATCTTCCGGTCTTTTCATTTTAAAAGCAATAATAAAAGAGTTCAACGACTTCTTGATGGATTTACAATCTTTTGAGCCGGCTGCTTTTTTATTCAAAAGTTGTCGTTACGTGAATTATTTGGTGCAAGCGCTCGGCCTTTGACCGGTTCATGCAGCTATTTCGCAAGAGAAAACGTCCTTGCGCTTTTTGTTTCTTTAAATGAAGTCCTTCGGAGTGATGTTCGTAACGCTGATTGACCTACATTTGGGGCATTAGCTCAAGGCAGTGAACATTAGAATGTTATCTTTCTTTCCGATAGTATTAGATTCCAGGTGGGATTCGCTTGTAATTTTTTGTTGCATTCTCTAAACATCCATTTATGCAAAAATGCAAGTGTAAAACAATATAAATGTAAAAGTAACAGAACGATTTGTTTCTTCTAACTTCACTCAATGTTTGATGCACTGAAAAATACATTTCAGAATAATGCATCCTTGCATAGAAAGAAAAATTAATAATTACCTAGCGTTTTTTTTCTCAAACTAAAAATATTAAACAAATAAAATAAATTCGTAGGAAAGTGTTCATATAAAATAATGTCAATTAAAATAACTTTAAAATTTTTACTAAGACCAGATATTTGAAAAAATATTTGTCTCGGTAAATTCTATGAGCACTGAAGTATTCTTTCGTTATTGCTCGAACGTGTTTTAAATTTTTAAAATGTTTCTGAAAAAATAGAAGTTGAAAGCAATTTGACAACACTAATAGACATAAATATTTCTTTTCTATTTTTTTGTATGGGAAATACGATATTGCAAACGCCAAAAAATTTGACCTTGAGATTTTTGAGAAATTTCAACATTTTATATCTCCCTGAATCCGATATAAGAGAACGTTGTTGGAATTCTGTTTGTTGCTTTCTATCTGTCGGCCCGAGTATATGTGAGAAAAACTCTAAAACACCAAGAATTATTTTTTAAGACAGGAAGAATTATTTTTTTAAAACAAGAAGAATTATTTCTTAAAACATGAAGAATTATGTTAAACTCTAAAACATAAAGAATAAAAGCATGAAAGAAAAAAATGTAATTTGGTATCTCGCCTTCCCACCAGAATTGTAGGGCTGCATTAAATTTTGTATTAAATCCACCAGGAAAGAGTTTTCCCCCTGACCATGAACTCACTGCACTTCGAAACTAATAAAAAGAAAGCATTATCGAAGATTTTTTTTAGCATACGGGCATAGGTATCCAACGCACATATGTAGGTGGTTTATTACCTATGCGTTATGCCTTATATATTATGAACAATTTATATTACTGCATGTAATTTCTTGCGCTTTGCAATTACATCTATTGAAAATATTTAATATATTTATTTCTGTGCCAATTATTGCGGCTCAAATTAAGCCTATCTCTATAAATTGTGAAAATCACAAATATTGTCGTCATTGAATTGCTATTTTTTTCGAATTTTCAGAGGGCGTAAAAATAGCTTCCAAAGTTATCTCTAGAAAACCTCAAAATTGAAAAATCGAAAAAAGGGATAAATCGTTAATGGGTAAAAATGTTTCGTATAGGATGAGGGGCAAAACTACTGCCTTTCGAAAATTCAACAAACTCGTCCTAGACTTAGAAATACAGTAAAGCTTTCGTTTAAACACCGTTTATACGTCTTTCAAGGGACTGACGTGAAACGACGTATAATAAAAATTTTACTGAACAACTTTGATTATTACAAATTCAATACTACTAATGAAAATCCATTTAAATCTGTTCATTT
This sequence comes from Araneus ventricosus, assembly GCA_013235015.1. Classification (NCBI taxonomy): domain Eukaryota; kingdom Metazoa; phylum Arthropoda; class Arachnida; order Araneae; family Araneidae; genus Araneus; species Araneus ventricosus. The sequence continues at coordinate 64,833 of BGPR01004497.1, read as the reverse complement.
TAAAGTTTTTTTAAGTTAGTAATAGTATAATTACTACATAGTATTGAAAACAATAATGGAATTTTAAAATTAACCATTTATCATGAAAGTGAGAAAGATCATACCTTTATTGCATATCTTATGCACCAATTACACATATTTTATACGATTTATGTGCATGCAGGCAGGCGTTTAATGAAAAAAAATCTTTAACCGTCGTCTGGCTTGCTGATTGTCTGTGACTGCAGCATTATGAACTGAATTAAGAACGTTGAATGTTTTTTCATTCTTTTTTTGTCAAAAGAAATAGGTTCCAATTTCTAACAATAGGTTCCAAATGGAGTCCATTGAGTCTTTGAAGGAAGGTGGAATAACTTCTTCATCATCGCTTAAATTAGCAGCAGACAATTTATCTTCAATTAATTCATCAATTGTAAATAATTTAAAAATCACAACATCTTTATCAGAAGTTCACATACCAGAAAGAAGGAAATATTCACATTTTAGAACAGAGGAAAACGACGTATAATCGATGCTTTGTGTCGTATAAATGAAGTATTTATCATTGCAATGAATACGAATGAATCGGGACTGTGATGAAACGACTTATAAATGTAAACGACGTATAAAGGAAAGACGTATAAACGGTGCTTTACTGCACAAGTAAACATATACCTTGAAATACAGAAAAATCCGAAGATAAAGTAGTTGATACGAGACATTGCGAATGTTATAGGTTTTTGGTTAATCATCTAAAGCCATTATTGTAATAATATAAGGAATAAACATTAATAATCTACATCGTGCTTTAAAACAACTATCTTTTTTCTTTCAGGAATTTATAACTCTTATGTCAACCAAAGCTCACATGAATTATCTTATTCCACTCACAATGGGGCTATGTGTTCCGTCTGGATGTTCCCGAGACGATATCAAGCAATTAATACATGACCGTAATGTATTTCTTTAAAATATAATACAGTAACACCCTGGTTAACCGAACTCGGGTTGACCGAAACCCGAGTTATCCGAAATGCCTCCGAAATCGCAAATCAAAAAACATTTACTGTACTGCGCGGAAATAATCTCGAAGGCGAGACTTTTTTGTAACGACATCCCCACTTTTTTTCTTTTAACCCTCCCCATGAATGTCAGTGATTAATTTTAGAACTCTAAAATTAAAATTAATGAGTAATAACAATATTAATTATTGTTTACATGTACCTGTCAGGCGCGTTGTGTTCGACTGAGGGTTAACTTGAATAAAGAACATAAGTTTAGCCTGCAAAAAGAGTTCTAACTTTGTTTAACACTTTTGAGTGTTTAAGAATTACATACTGTAATTAGATACAAAATAGCAATAGATGTTCATATCTTAAAAGCAAAAATCGTTGTCCGAAACGGCTTCACCTTTAGTTCGGTTAATCTGGGTTGCACTGTACTTGCAATATCTTTCAGAAATAAAAGCATACATGCATGTGCGGTTCTGTTGATAGAACCGGAGAAAAAGCGTGATAATTTTTTGTTTGTTTCCACAGAGGCCGGAAAATATCATTTTCTGTCTGACGTAACTCACTGCGAAGTTAAAAAATCGGAAGTCAATTTCACAGAAGGCCAAATAACAGCGATGTAAGTACAAAAATTCAGTGAGTTTGTTGGCTTGGAGTATAGTACGAGTTTCTAAAAATGTAACGGCTTAGTCCAATTTCGTAATAAATATGATTTTGATTGATATCCCTCAAAAAGATAAAAGTAGAGAATTTCTCTAATGCATGTAGAGAAAACGATCATCCCATCATATCTTTTTAGGCTTCAGATTTTAAATAGTCCAAATAATCTTTGTGACGGATACACCGATGCCGATCATTTGTTTTTCATTGTAATCACAATAAAGACGTTCATTTGGCCATTCCTGCAGAAGCCCATTTGGTTTAAATCTTTAGCAAAAAATCTTTACTACTGCAATTGAAATTTCAAATTAACATCTGTATATTAGTTTAGTTACATTTTGAGGGTTGTTTTTTGTATTTTTGGTTGTGCTTCTCCCACGCGAATAGTCCATACTTAATGCTACTGTATTTCACATTATATGAATATATGCCTCTTTAAAGTATTAATATAGTGTTACGAAGTTGTAAAGTTGTTTCCCTGACATGCGACAACTTGGCGACTATTTTCGCGTCTTGACGACAAACTTGGCGACTTTTACATCAAAAGGAATCTTTTAGAAAAATTATGAATATTTGGTTTGATTTTTTTCAATTTTTATACAATGTATCACTTTTTCTTGACACTCTTCCCTGCACACACTTAAAATGCCCCATACCCTATGGGTGAGTAGATCGGTGTGGGTAATAAATAAATACAGAAAACAAAAAGAAATGGGAAAACTTAAGGAAAACAGATTGTAAAAACCAGTAGAGATAAGAATTTTCTGTCTATTTGTATTCACGAACGTTTTAAATATTTCAATTCGTAATAGGTTATTTTCATAAATCATAAATATGTTTTTCTAAATTAGCTATTATATCTGAAATTTTAGTTAGAGATCACCACTATTATCAAATATTAAGTTGCAAGCATCACTTTTATTTGAAACATCTCAACTGGTAGAGTAATTATGAATTTCCTGCTCACGTTTCTTTAATGTCAAGGGCCAGGTACGCGTTAAATATTTCACCGGGCATCAAACATCGTCAAGATGGTGTGGTGACAAAATTTTAATTTCATTCCTTGTGCCATCCTGGCCATCTAAAGATAGCTAAAATAATGGATTTCGTTCCCAATGGATCTTGTGTTGTTTCAAATCAGAATGCTAATATAACAAATCAAATAAATAAATGGAATCAGATACATTTCAACCTAAAAATTGTGGAACTTTATTCAAATTATATCTAAACTGAAGCGTTGTTCCTTAAGTCACAAAAATATTCAAGTTAATTAGAAAGTTTTGGCAAATTTTGAGAAGTGTCACACAACCCTTTAAAAACTGGGAAAAGGAAAATTTTATTTAAGAAAATGTTTTAATGAAATAATAGCACTATCTAGATCAAATACCGACAACAAATAAATTTAATCAAAGATGGTTAGGTATTATGTGAAAATAAATAAATTATTATCATTCTGGAGAAAACTGTTTACAAAATTATGGATCTGCTAGAAAAGAAAATATTGTTTATATTATTGCATCTTCTTATCTAAAAAAATTTCCTATAAGTGTTATTATTTCTGATAAAAACGTGTGAGATATTATTTTGAAAACTTTTCAAGAGCAAAGTCAAAATATCTCTTGTATATTTTCTAAAGTATATTACAGATTAGATTTTTAATCTTTTCATTTTATAGTATTAAATGATATTAAAAGACAATTGTGAGTTGAGAAGTTTCTATTAAACATACCAATTCCAATGGAAAACAAGCAATACATAACATTTTTTTTTTATTTTCATAGCATAGAATTATATATTTGTTACTTTTTCAGAGTTGTGTGCTGTATCTTGGGTTCTCTTGTCATTCTTGGCACACTGCTAGAAATGACATCAAATTCAGAAAAAAGTAAATACAGAAGTAAGTAAAAGTCTTTTGGGGGAGCCTTTCATAATCATGTTATTGATTATGAAGCTATAAATTTAAATTCCTAGAAATAAATTCGGGAGAAGTAATAATAAATATGAAACATAAACTGCATGGGAAGCAAAACAATAAAGAAGAAAACTATCAAATACGAAATGGATACTTCATTAAAATCAGAAGCAAATCTCTTAATTTTTTTTTACACAAAGTAATGAAATTTTTTTCTACACATTTTTATAATGGAATTTATGAATACGTGGCGTAAGTTTCGCCAAGATTTCTAGAACATCTGAGTATATCAGAGGTAAATTACCTTAAGTAACAATTTTAGCATTTTACAGGAGAGAGAAAAGAAGCCCCAGAGCGCAATGTATTTTAATAAGAGAGTTTTTATTTTAAGAGAGGTTATCTTTTGTTCTTTCCGAGCTACAGCTACGACACTTTGCACATCCAAAGAAGTGGTCGGTATAATTCAAATGCGATAAAAGCATCAAAATCAGCAAAATTGGACTTAAATAATTTTAGCATCTTGGCTGCCATTCTCTCGCCAGCGCGTGATACAGAGAGATCCGGACTTTCTATCTAATCAGATGAGTCCTCCTGTACTGTCTGTTAACTATAGAAGAAAAGGAGTCATCTAATTAGATAGCAGGTGAGAATCACAGACATGAGTCGAGCGGAGTCAGCGGTAGCCAACATGTTAAAATAATTTACCTCTGAGGTGTAGAAATATGCTTTCATTTATATACCCATTATATACTTGCGTTCTATAATATTAAAAACATATCATAACTCAGGATAGGAGTGGGAACTTGTGAATATATATTAACCTGACTTAGGTAATTGCATTATAAAATATAAAAAAACAGAACAGGAGCAGTGACTTGCGAATAGATCTTTTCAGACCGTCGATGAAATGAAGATTATCAAGAAATCGAGCTTTTAAAAACTTTAAAACTAACAATACCTCTATCAAACATTAAATTTAATTTTAACAACATTAATTTCAGGTTAAACTTCTGATTCTGAATAAAAAGTGCAATTTTTATTTAACAAATATTTTCCAAAAAACATGCGTTAATAATATCTTGGGCTATCTTAAAATGAATTGTTAATTTACAAACAACTTAAATTATATCGAAATAATTTTTTATTTTGAATAAAAAAATTCAAAATATCAGATCTATTTAAAAGTCTGTTTCATTTAAAAGAACATACATCTTTCAACAGAACTGGAAACAAATGTGAAAGCACCCTTTCCATTAAAAAAATTACCACACATGACTTTTTAAAAATTATCAAGCTCAGTTCCTGCTCAAGTGTGTTTGAATGAAAAGCTAAGCAAGATAATAAATAAATATGCTGAATAGTATACACAAGTAATTATGCGTATATTTTACCTTTGTATTGAATGGGACCACTAGCAAGGATCAAGCGTTTTTATATTTTAAACCGCTAACTAACTAGCAAGGATTATTATATAATCTCGATGAGAACCATCGGGTTTTGTAATGAAAATGGTATTTTAAGCAATATCCTTAGAATCGACGACTTTCAGCAGGAGTACGAAAGATGTTTTGGAGAGAAGACAACGTTTATCTTTGCGTCTTTAAAATAAGAATATGTAAGACAAATAATTGAATTGTGATTATAATCATATAGAAATTAATTGTAAAATATATCTATTTTTAATTACGGTGCAAGTGATGCGTATCTCTAAATACATGTTTCAATTTTGTCAATGTTAGCAATAATACGAGCTTTAATTCTAGCTTCAAGCAAATGATGTTATTCTTGCGGTCATCTCGATTCCTACCTTCTTTAGACGTAA
>BGPR01004497.1:33628-59440 GCA_013235015.1 Araneus ventricosus | reverse complement strand
TGCTTAATGGTAAACATTACAACTCTACTAAACTTTTGACGACTAAATATATTTCATTTCCTTTAAGGTATGCTTTTCCGTATCTATGACTTCGCATCTGAAACTTTCACACAAATGATGACGAATGGATCAGAGTGTGTAGACACATTCTTTTTCATGGGGTAAGTTCACAAATATTAAAAGTTGGATTTTCATTTAAGTGAATTCTTTTGCGTTTACTTATTTACTGATTTTAAATGCATCGTGAATAAAAATCAGATGGAGGTTGGTGATTTATAAGGGAAAAAATATCGACAAAAATGCTTCAGTTGTTCCAAATTAAGCAATTCTTTTCACTCGATTAACAGTTCCTTTTTTATAGTTCGAAGGTTAAATTGTGCAAAGCAACTTTTTCTATGAATATTTGCAAAAATTTTTTAACCCTGAGCTTAAAAGTGGTTTTTCTAATTTAAAAATATAGTTTAGATTATGTTCTATTGTAATGAGAAACATCTGGAATTATCTGAATATCACTTCCACTTAGTAGAAATATGAAACGTTATACCCAATAAAATTTCATTTGCTGTGCTAATTTAGAATAGAAGGTACTAATTTGTAGAATGTGCATTATATATATTTTTTAATTATTTAATATTTAATTTGACTTTTAATCTTTATAAATAAAGGTGAAAACTCGTAGTTTGTACGCTATAAAAATCCAAACTACTAAATAGATTTTCTTCCCATTTTGTTCACAAACACTTTGAAACATAAGGAAGGCTTTATCGAAGATGTCCTCAAAAGTTATCGAATAGTTATCATATAGCAGTGGATCAAATGCCAGACTTCAATTTGGAAGTCAAAATAACACTGGCTAGAATTTTTTGGGAAACATTTAAGATTTATTATAAACATTGAACACACAGTATACATATTTACATTTATTTCTAACTATTACAAAGGGGTTTAGGATTTAGGGATTTTTCAGTTGTTTAGTCTGCCAATTTACGGTTCTAACTGCCTTTTATCGTCGGCGCCTTACCACCATAGGTGACGCTGTTCTTATTGCGCAGGCGCATTTGTTACAATTATCAATTAATTAAAAACTATGTTTTCATACATAGAAAAAACTATTTTATCTTTAGTTTTGTCATTCCTATGGACGAAAATACTGCAGATATTTTAAATCATTTGCCTCCAAGTCGCCACTCGCCATTTTTTATTAATTTTTGTATCATTATTTGGAAGTTATTAATAAATTACGGGGGAAAATTAGCTTTCGGGGATTTGTAAAAATTGTTTGGTGCAGTCGAATTTTTCGAGAAACTACAAGTTTAAAAGAATTGTGCGGTGAAATTGATATTCTCGTTTTAATTAAAAATAAAATTGCAGACGATAACAGGACTTTCTGTATTATATTTTATATAAAAGCATTTTTTTATATTAAAATATTATCTATATTTTTTTTAAAATGTGTTTATTTACGTATATGTTCGCAGTCCGTCGATTACATCGAGTCTAATATATTTGTACTTTTCCGCATGTGATGTTACACCAGTGACCAACAACTGATTTGATAAGTGATGAATGTAACCTTTGTCACGTTATAAATATTTTATAAGTACTTCAAATTTTGTTAGCAAATGTTAAGGCATAAGCAAGGTTTTAGTGAAGGTTTCATGGCGATCAATTAAATAGTTATTCTTTTTATTGATAAAAAAAACATGAAAATATTTTCAACCCGAGGACGCCAAAAAATATCAGCTATTAAAAATAAACCTGAATGTTGTTTTTCGTAAATGCTATATGCATGAAATAAAAATCTTCTACTAAGTACAGTTTTTTTTTTCCGAAATTACTTCCCAGTGACTAGCTTTCAGAAAGGTTGCTGCAATATATTATCTATTTGCTATAGGTAACGAAATAAATTCATTGTAAATATAAATACTCTAAAGAATTTGAATGCTTTCTTTCTGTTTTCTAATTTTTATTTCCCTTTCAGAGGAATGTTACTCTCTTACTTTTCTTTGAAACATGTGAAAGTGGACAAGAAGAGATTTGATGTGAAAGCTTTGATTTTACACAGACTGTGGAGGTACAGCCTTTGTTCGATCTATATGATATATAAAATTATCTGTAATAACTTTGATAACTTTAAAAACCAAAATAATTTTTATAGTTATTTCTCCAGTATATGTATTTAGTTGTTACGGTAAGTTGTTATTTAAGACATAAAAAACTTATTATTATTATTATTTAAAAATGTTCTTAATAACTTGCAACTTCATTTGTATGATTTATTTAGAATTAAACGGCAAAATTTTACTCATCAAAACCGAGTAAAGCTTTTTGCTTCAATTTACAGAATTTATGGGTTTTTCTCGAATGTCTGCTTTCTCATTCTATTTCTTATTTATTTATTGACATTGATTTTACAGAATTTTTATTATATGGTTTTCCCTTTTTATATATGTATAATCAATCTTATTTCTCTTATAGCTTTAAAATCAAATGAATTTCATTTAATTTCGTTTTCGCTAAGAATAAAATGTGTAAATTAAAAAGCGAGTATTTTGGAATGATTGCACAATATTTTAGCAATTAATAGCAATATTAAGTTTTTATAAGATTTGTGTTTCATTGATATTAATAGAACTTCAGTTTATTCTTTGAAATACTGTGATTATTTAAATAGACTTCATTTTTCAGGATTGTGCCAGTTTATTATTTTATACTACTGTGCGGTCTGCTGGTTCCACTCATGGGATCTGGTCCTATGTTCGAAGATACGATGGAAGATTCTATTTATCCTTGTTTCCGTTACTGGTGGAGAAATTTACTTTTTATCAACAATTTCTTCAATATGAGTGAAATGGTAATTACTTTTCATGGCCGCAGATGAAATTTATTATTTGCAAGTCAAGATTATATATATTGTCTTCACCGGTCGAATTTATGACTTGCCATTTTTGTTATAATTTCGGAGATAATATCATGTCTTTGAAGAGACTCAGAATAGTATATTTCTATTGATTAATAAGGTTTAACTAGCAAATCAAGAAAATAAGGTATTTGCAGGTTTATTTTTTCGTCTCTTTTCTTTTATGTAAGAAAGTTTATTTATCATCTAACTATAATAAATTCCATCAGTAAAAGACAATATACTATCATAAAATTTTCCTAATATTTAGGAGTATTTGTTAAATGGGAGGGCTATCGCTAGCAAAACACTTTTCTGATTTTATATTCAAAAGCTTTTAAAATAGCTTTCGAAATCAAAAACATGTCCAGAGAAATACAGGAAACTCGAATGTAAATATTATAGCAAACTATGTAGGTTAACCTTAAGTATATTTTAAATATACAAAAAAGAAAATACAGAAGAAGTAGACAATAGTAATAACAATATACCTTTTGCGCGCAACGCAGCAACATCCAGTGATTGCATTAACAATATTGTCTATAATCAACTAACCAATTAAGAAATTAAAACCTTTCTCAAATAAGATTTATTTAAGAAAGGTTTTTTTCCTGCATTATTTCAATTATTGGAAAATTAAGGCCACAGAGGGAATATTATTTGACTATTTAGTCATTCCCTTGACATAAAAATTATCCATTTTAGAACTCCGATGGAGAGTGGCACTCTGAAAAAGTTCGCCATTCGAATTTTCTTTCATTTTTTCCATTTTATTTGTTTAATGTGTTAGAATTTTTATTGAATCATGATTTTTACTATATGATTGTATCTTAATTTGTTAATTGATTATAGACAATATCGTTAATGCAATCACTGGATGCTGCTGCTTTGCGCTCAAAAGGTATATTGTTATTACTATTGTTTACTTCTTCTGGTTCTTCTGTATTTTCTTTTCTGTATAATTAAAATATCTTTCTTTTGTATTTTATTGAAAGTTGCTGCATTTTTGCGCCATTCTGTTTAATACAAAATATAATTTTTAATATCTCTTGTTAAATTATTTCACTTGAACTAATCTTAACTACATGTTTTACGTTTTATTGCTTATTAGAAACTTATATGACCAAATCTGGTAGAATTTATGGCTGCTTGACCTTCTTGGTGTTAGTTTGGAAAAATAACAAGCTAAGGATTACCATGAAATATTTCAACTTAAGCAAAATCATTTAAAAGATTCTTTACGAAGAAAATAACTCAAAACATTAGATATTTTACCTAATTCTTTTAACTTTATTGTAGAATGTTTTGCAATTTACTAAATTCTACTTTTAAGCATTCTACTGCAGTCATAAAGATATAAAAAATGAGAACATGCACGTGTTTTCTTATTGGCAATATTATATTGGAAATGTGTCGAATTTTTGATGGTCCGGGCTTAGAATACATAGTTCAGGGTAATTTGCTTACTTTTTTATAATATGACATAAAATAATTTTACTTTGTTAGAAGACTGAGCTGCTCAAACTCTAAAACCTCTCTCCGCTCTGTATTGGTTTCGTGCAGTTCTGTATCACGCTGTGCAGCTTGACGCGATCGTTATGGATGTAGCGTAAGATTTCCTATATCAGATACAGGTACAGGGCTGTTATAATTAAACTTCCCCTATTCAGAAGGCTCTAGAGCCGGTTCCATGGCTCCAGACGAAATAAAATTTCACTTGAATGTAGTACAAGTGATGCACTCTATAAAAAACCCCCCAAAAAGAAAAAAGAAAAGATAAAAAAGAAAAGACGAAAAAATGGTGGAAAAAGAAGACATGAAAAAGCAGTTAATATTTTCGTCAATAGGTGGTACTGCGCTATTATCTGAGGTGATTTTTGCAGATTTTATTTTTTTTTATATTACTGAAGCAAAATATAATAGTTCATCTGAGGATTTTTTTTTTAAAATTTAACTGAATTTAACTGAAAACGCCGAAGTTCTGAATGAAAAGTCTTTTTTTTTTGCATACAGTTCTTATGCAATAAAGCGCGTCACCCCACACTATTTTTTTCTTGAAAATTCTATTTATACCATCTTTTATTCTCTTTTTCATGAAAATAAATCCGTTTTTGCTCGGATTTCAAAACTATTTTGTATTCTGTTTCCCATTTCCAAAAGTTAGATTTAGAATAATCGCATATTTCTTCCTTTTCAGTGTATGTTGCATTTCTGGTACGTTGCCTGTGATATGCAACTCTTTCTGGTTTCCGTAGTAGTACTGCTTGCTTTTATAAGGTAATTTCCATACTTTTTTCATTCTTAAAATACCTGAGAGTTACAAGCATTTTTATGTTCATAAGCAAAATATCTTTGTTATTATTATACTTATGCTAAAAAAATAAAGCAAAAACTGTATAATCAGCACTTACAAGTACCTCATTTCTGCAAGAAAAACTAAACAAACATTAACTATTTACCTGATTCTTCCTTGTTTTCATGAATCATTTATGAACACAAATTCAAAAAGTTCCGAAAAGTTTTTTTTAAATTCTTTTAAATGAATCTCTTTTTAAATGGATAATGCCGTTACCCGCAGAAAAAGCGAAGAGTATCATATGACCGACTAGTCAGAACAGGCTTCACCCAATTCAAATATGTACATCGCCTGCTCGTGATTGCAGGCATTCAAAAGTTCCCGTCACCGGGATGGCTAAGTCATGGGTGCTTAATCCGGAGACAACTTTTTTCATCTAGCCCCTTTAAAACAGGGACTTTTGGGGAGGATGAAACAGGAATTGAACTCTTCCAATATGGGTGGTCATTTACCCCGCCCCATCCAATAACCTTCCCTTAAAGCGCAGAGAAATGGGCTGTGATGGGCAAGGATAATTGGACCGCCTACCGCTCTCATCTCCTAAGTGATCTCAAAATCTCATCTCCCTTCAAAAGAAGCCAAACCCCTCAGACCAGCACTCGTGGCTATTAAGGGGAAATTTCTAGACCGCCCCGAACCGCCTCTCTTGGTATGAGAGGGTCAATGCGCCGGTTCACAGGTCCCTCTTGATGTCAAATTGCATGCCAAAATATCAAATTCCGGTACTTCGACAACCAATTTATTGCCCTGAACTCGCTCGTTTGAATTTTTCCTTGGATGAAGAGTTTTCATACGGGGCAATGATTCTCAAGTTCCAAAGAAGTGCAGCGATGAAGACATTGGAGGAGGTGGCAAAGAGGAAGCTTATAATAGTTGCTTCGAAGGAATCTAGAAGAGTTACGAAGGAATCACTATATAATCAAGTTTTGTCTGCATTCATTCTTCCGTATTAACATAAGCTCCGAAATCTTTGGAACGCAGTAGTATAATTTTGATTAATGTGCATATAAAAGCAATTATTCATGTCACAAAATAAAACAATATAGGTATTTTTCGTGGTTCTATTCCGCCTATCACAATCGGTCATTTATTAAGATGAACCCCTTTAACGATTTTTTAATCCGTATTTTTACATTAAATTTGGACTTACTGTAAAAAAGGGATCGCGGTGGGAGATTATCGTCTTCGGAACCAGAGGGTTGTAAGAAAGGAGACGGCAGTAAGGGGAACCAGAGAGGGTAAGTAAAGGGTCATGTAAGTATCTTGGTTCCTTCAGAGCCAAACTTCTACTGTGTGGCGTGGATCGTTGAAGAGATTGGTACCGACTAAGGTATCATCTGATCGTGGTTCAAAATTACGAAATTCGTCCCAAAATAGTCGCGTGTCGCTACGGAAGAGAAGCCTTAAGGTATTTAAACTGACGAAAATTCAGAAAATGAAAAAAAAAAATCGTACTAAACACAAAATTTGTCTGTGTTTTTCCCCTTTTAACAAACTAATTTACGAATGTGTTTCAGGTCGGAAAGAGCTGGAATATTTATGAGTGTTTTAATTATTGTGTCTTCCATTATCTACTCTGGCACAATTACGTATGCAAAGGATTTAATGCCTACTCTAACAGTAGCATACACAGATCCAGAGTAAGTATTATTTATGATAAATTATTGTTGATTTTATTATTAGTGATTGTGTTTTTTTACGATTATCACTCATTCTTTGCAAAAATAAAAAAACGGTTTTTTAGGAAATAATTAAAATTTTGTGAGCATTAATACTTTCACGCACTATTTCTAAAACAGTTTTATTTTTATTTCAGGGACAGAAGCATGTTCTTTTTCTACACTTACGGAAACGTTTTATCGCGGGCAGGACCCTATTTCATTGGAATACTTTCTGGATATTTGTTAATTAAGCACTCAGATATCAAGATTCCGAAGGTAAATGGTTCATTTTTGAAAACGATAATTTTCTGGAAGATTAAATAGGCCAACAAATTGGAACACAACGTAAAATTTATCTCCAGTTTACGTATGTATAAATAATAATATCGAAATTTAAGAGAGCTCATGCATTCCGATTTTATGCCTTGGGTTCATTTATTTTTCCTCATTTTTTCAATCTATGCAACATTAGCGTAAGACATACAGTGATAAACAATTACGTAGCAATTTATAACTATCAAAATTAATAACTTAAATTGTGAAAACTATAATGGAACTATAGATGTAGGCAGTTCTACCATCTTGACACTTACGTTCCAACAGTCAAAGCAAGTGAAATTATATCGATCACCTACACTGTAAAAAATATCCGTTTTTTTCCCGGACTTTTTCCGTATATTTGACGGTTTAAAGCTGTTTTGTTGACAAAACGGTTTTTCACCGTTTTCCGCTCCAGCCATAAACGGTTTAAGACCGTCAGTTCAAATTCTATTTTTCGTCATACGGTATTGCTTTCCGTACGATAACTTTCCCTTTTCTTAAATGTAATTTTATTGCATTCATTTCATGTTTTTAATAGGGTTCCATCTCCGTAACCTTAAAACACGTGTTCTGGCAATAGTGGATTTTTACACCACTAGGTGGCGCCACTAGAGCTATAGTGACTTTAAAACTCAAAAAGATTATTTTTACTTTATTTTATGAAGTCTCCGGTGGTCTAGTGGTTAGAGCGACTGCCTTTTATTTCTATGAACGCGGTTTCGATCCCCGTCTCGGAGGAGTTAGAAGTTTTGTCACCATTTTGCATCGAAATCGTCCAAGTAAGTTCAATTAAAAATTAAACTAATTGAAATTAATAATTAAGCCTTGATTAATTAACATTCCTAATTGATAATACACATCAGAACATTTCAACTCAACTCGAACAGAAGGAGAAAAATAACTCAACTCAGTCGACGACGTCACTTACTTCGATGACTTAATTTTTACGGAGAAAATTTAATTTCATACGGTAAAAAACCGTTGTGACTACGGATTTACTTCGTAACTTTTACGGTTTTGCACAACCAACCCAGCTGCCAGTTTAAAACCGTAAATTTTACGGGATTTTTTTTACAGTGTAGATAATGTAAAACTCTAATCAATCAAAATAATGGACGCTTCTGCCCACTTCTAGGTTAACGTAGGAAAAAAAGTGAACCATCAACTTCTGCCCAAATGGAAACAAGCTTTCATCTTTCCAAATAAATCTTTCCTCTCTGCAGACGATGTCATATAAGACTGAATTATAATTACAATTAAACTTTATTTCGAGTGAATAATGGATTCTGCTGGTAAATAATGTCGGATGTTTGCCAGGTAGCTTCAAATTGTAATGAATTCTGATCATTGTAACGATTCATTTTTCAGCAAATCGATGTGCAATCAGGCTTTAAGTTCAGAAAACCGGTGTGCTTTTCATATACTACCGAATGATGAACGAATAATGTCAAACTGTATGATACGTGAGGGTATTCAGGTCGCACTGTCATTAAAATGGATAATTTTATTTTGCGCGAGGTAGTGTGCAAATTTTTGAAATAAACATGACACAATAATACAATATAAAATCATGTCATATTTTCGGAATCATTCTATATAAAATAAATTTGCAAGTGTTTTTCTCATATTTCTAATTTTGTATTTTGTGGCTCTGTAGATCCACGTACTATATTCACTATAAATACAGTAGAGTCCCTCTAATCTGGACTAGACTGGGCCGGACCCTGTCCAGATCACTGAAAATACGGATTAAACGGAATTTGCCTTAAAATGCAGGTAAAACAAGTTTTAAATGGGTAAAACTATAAAAGGCGTTTTAGTACTACTGTATAATACCTCAGCTGAGGCTATTTACACAGACTGCTCACATCTAGAAGGTGAAACATGTTGCGCTTTCTGTGTCATTCAAAACAACGCCCAAATTCGTCAGTGGACGGCAAAACTAAGCCCACATTATACCGTATTTCAAGCTGAGACCTTAGCAATAAAAGATGCTATAAATTGTTCTAATTCTAAGGGAATATCAGCCTCAATCTGGAGTGACAGAACGCCGAATCTGGAGTGACAGCGAATCGGCACTCAGAGCAATTTCTTCCTTCAAAAGTTCTAATTTTCTAGTCCAAGAAGCACAACAAGCCCTCCTTCAGAACCCATCAATGCAACCTGACTAGATTAAAGCGCATTTTGGTTCCCTCGGTAACGAGGCAGCAGACATTCCCAACAGGCAACTAAAGAAGGGACTCACCTCCATCTTCAGGCCCCGAAATGTCATCTGAAAAAATGTGCTTAGCAACCTCTCTGTTATTAAATGGCAACAAGTCTGAGACTCAGGCGACACTGGGAGAGCTATCTTTAATATAATCCCTAAAGTCTCTCTAACCCAAGCCTCATGGTCAAGAGCATCTTTCTTTTTCGCTACAGGCCACGGTCCTTTTCCCAGCTATCTCTACAGATTCCGGCTCTATCATTCTGATATCTGCGCATGCGGGGAAAAAGGAGACCCTCTCCACTACGCAACTTCCTGTCACCTTACGTCATCTTTTCATTTTGACAAACCACGTTCAGGAAATACTCTAATTTGGTAGAAAAACTTACTTTTAAATAAACTATCAAGAATAAAAATAGCTAAACTGATATCTCTGCTCATTGAAAATGAGGACCTCATCAAACAGCCACCGGACGCAACCAGGTCATCCGACTCCGACTTCTCTCCTTCACCAAGACCTCAGACTGATGGACCCGACCCTCTAGAGATTCAATACTTAGGGCCCTAATCAGTCATCCTATAAGTTTTTAAACGCAGTGAACTTTGGGGGCCTGTCTTAAAATTGTTTCTGCTTCACGAATTTTTCTTTTAAACTGTGAATAGCTCATTTTCCATTGTTTTTATAATTCTCACATGTATTTCGTCGATGTTTAAACACTGTCTGTAATCTTTTTTTTGTTCAATAAAGTTTCTACGTTCACCCATCCAAACTGCAAACCGGAGAATTTTATCTCTGGAGTCAGGGGTGTGTCGTAGTGTAAAGCACTACTGTATGTGTGGACATAAGTTTTTAACCTACGAAGTGATTTAAAATTAAAAAAATTTCCCGTCAAAAAATCCCGTCCGGATTAACCGGAAGTCCGGACAAGCGGGGTCTGGATTAGCGGGACTCTACTGTACATTGAATAAAATTTTAATTCTCGAAAAATATACAATTTTTGTGCTAACTAAAATTGTTCAAATCCTCAATAAACCATCTGCTATCTTTTAAAGACACTCTGCTACTTTTACAGTAAGTCATATAGGTATTTAAATCGAGTGAAATTACCTTTCTTGAAATATCTTTTTCTACATTCGCATTGCTTTTCTCATAGGTCATTCAAGTGATTGGATGGTGTCTTGCTGCTGTAGCCTGTGGAACAATCATATTCATCACAAGTGCATGGTTTAAAGTTTACACGCCGAGTAACTTTGAGCTTGCAGTGTATGCAGCATTCTACAAAATTTCTTTCACCGTTGGAATTGCATGGATGACATTATGCTGTGTTACCGGAAGAGGAGGTGAGAATATAAAGAAAAAAAAATCGCTTAGTTCAGAAAAAATAAGCTGATAAAATTACCCATTCTTTATATTAGCAAATACAATAAGCGGTTAACCTATCAACGTATAGTTCATTCATATGACAAAAACCTGTCTCACCTAAATTCGCACAAAATGGCTCTATAATTCAAGTTTATGAGAATAAGTCTTCTAGAAGTTACTTTTTTGATACAATGCAGAATAAATATGGAGTCATTTCAAATGACGTCATAGTCACATGAAGAACGTATCTCCGCGTGTCACTTACCACACATTGTCTTAGGCGTTTTCTCTTGCAAAATATGCAATAAGTTCTAAGATTAAATTGCCTTGACGACATTTAACGTGTATTACCCGACTACATTCTAAAAACGAGAAAATTCTTGAAACAATTTGTATTGTAGAACAAAGAATTTTTTGCAGCAAACGATAATTAATATTAATCATATTCATTATAAAATATGAAGATAATTTACATCTTGAACTACAGACCTTTCAGAGAGATACTTGGGAAACAGATGACGATTATTCAGAATAGGTTTTGAATTTCGTTGAGTTCAACAAAACGAAATCATAGAATTGGTCGAATTTTACTTTTTATTTAAACGGTGACCATAAAAGTATTGTATGTCAATAGCGTAGTTAATAATGCTCAACGATGAATTTCGGTCTTTTATAGAAATTAAATGTCTAACATGCCTACCATAAAGTAGTTCATAATGGTATTTATTTAAAATTAAATAAGGTAAGGTTTAGAAATAATTTTATTCAAAGCTTGCCTTTTTAGCATGTTTTCTTAATATAGTGTACTATCAAAGAACTAGAGTTAAATCCGTCAAAAAAATTTAAACGATAGATATCAGATGACAAACTATAAAATGAGAGACTTGCAACCAAATTATGAACTAATTTTGAGGAAATTTTTAGACAACTATATAATTTTATTTTGAATTATAATAACTGTCGCATGTTTTTACTTCCTTTCATTTGCCAATATCATTTTTTCAAAGAATGCATTAAAACTTTGCCTTTATTTCATCATATAATCCTTTTATGCAAATAATAATTTTCCTTTTAGGCTTCATCAATACATTTTTGTCATGGAAACTATGGGTGCCCCTCAGCAAACTCGCCTTCCTTATCTACCTGATACATCCCTACGTCCAAAACATTTTCATAGCCAATTTCACGACAGTTCAGGAAGTGACGCATCTCCGTTTTGTGAGTATACTAGTTTCCCATAAATGGATGTTGTTATGCAACAGGGAGCCAATCTCCATTTTATAGGTTTCGTGTTCATTATTTTTAACTATATCTCAGTGTGTAGTTTCCCTTGAAAATTCAGCCAATTCCAATCCGTTGCATCTGCTTTACACCCTTTGGGTAAGCAGGATCGGCGTAGGCAATAAAAAAATCCGCTGTACAACAGTCTGCTTAAAACGCGACAATCGATTTTGACAAATTGCAGTATTAGAATTTTATCTGAAATGATATGTATAAACAGTAATGTCTACAAATGCGTATTTTTGGAGATGGTTCCCTATTCTGTAATTGCATCCATGTGTTAATCTGCCTCAAGGTTTTGCTATATCTATCATTTAAATTTCTCTTTACTGGCGGTACATATACAGTACCAGCAGGAACAGCTGTATCTATCATTTAACTTTCTCCTTAAGGATGCGGTGGCCTAGAAATAAGGTGTCGGCCTCGGAGCCGGAAGATTTCAGGTTCGAAACCCGATTCCTCTGAAGATCCGTCGTGTTTGGGGCCTGTTGTACGTTAAATCATACACAGCGGGTCAAACGTCTTCCCGCTGGTGTGGTGCAGAAGTCTGGAGAAGGGAGTGCCAGCTCAGATGTCGTCCTCGTCATCTGACTGTGGTTCAACATTAAGAAGTTTGCCTCAAAATAGCCCTCGTGTTGCTTCAAAACGGGGCGTTAATATAACTAAACTAAACAAACTTTCTCCTTGTTGCCGGTACATATGCAGTACCAGCAGACACTTTTATCGAAAAGACTCGTAGAGAGATGATTGTTGTACAACTAAGCTATTAAAATGCCATTCCTCTCATGGAACTAATCGGCCTCTCTTGTAATAAAGGGACATATAGTTTTATTTCTGTATCACTCTGTGTGTGATGATTGAATTTATTGCTAACAAGAAAAGACAAAAATTGTAACTCCATGGGTCGTTGAAAGAAACGGGCGATGTTATCTTAGAATGACTTGAAAAAGAGGGGAAATCACCTGCACTTTCTTCATCACAATTCCCGTTTTAAAAGGATGTTTGAGATTTCTTCTAACTTATACCCCGTAATTTAAAGATTAAAACTACTGCAGATGTTTAACTCCCTAAATCTTTCAAAATAGCCATGTTTCGATTTGGCAAAACTATAAGACAGGTCTTATTTTGGAGGATATATTATGAAATTTGAAAAGCTCGAAAAATTACTTTTTCTCTTTTTAGTACTGTTTTTAAGAAACTAATTAAACCTTACTTACATTTCCTTTAAATATTTATTTTTGAAACTGTATATAAATTATTTCTTTACTAGCTGTTACCCGCGATTTCGTGCGCGAAGAATTTGAATTATTGTTTCTTTTAATTCACGAATGTAAATGTTTTGTCGCATTTTGAAAGGCGAAAGTAAAAGTTCTGACGGTTGATAATACTTAATTGAACAGCTGACAGGAGTGTACTGTACATGTATACTGATATAGTAATGTGAATTGTTTATCTATGCTAATATACTTTTGTATATCACGTTATTTGCACGGATATAGAGGTTGTGTGGGCTGGACACGTGAACACGCCACATATAGTTAGTTGCCCATGCGAAAAATATGGTTTTTCCAAATGTACGCCTGCCACTTTCAGTGTCTCGCCCTGAGCCTGGCAAATGATATTTTTAAAGGGATTTGTTACCTTTTGAATTGAGATGATAAATCCTTCGGTATTATCGGAAGGCGTGGAATTAAAACACTCTCTCTTCTCCCTATATCAGTAGCTTTCATGACGTTTGGACCTAGGTGTGTAATTTGTAACCGTGTGCCATTGTGAAGTCTCGGTATATCGAGGTTACGTATTAGTAGTACTGGCACACCGACTTTCAATCTCGGCTTATAAGAAGGCGCCCCTGACAATTCTAAAATATTGAAGAGCTCTACAAAATATGATGTCTCTTGTTAATACCCATTACCGTATCTACAGATGGATATTCTGTAATATCTCTCTAGGAAAATTAAACAAAACTTCGAGAGAATAATTCACTAACGTCATTGGATCACTGTGCAACCGTATTAAAAGCTGTAAATGCTACGACAACAGGAAACCGGAAGTGTAAAGTCTCCTTTGTTGTTTATAGTCAAATAGAGCAATATTTTCTTATTTTAGCTTTAACACTGGCAAAAGCCCGCGCGCGAAACAGTAATTTGGCTTGAATTTATTTCTATAAGAATAAAAAGTATTGCTAGAAATTAAATTAAAAATATATTTTTAAACCTTAATAACAATAAGAGAAACATTTCAACGCAATGGAATTAATAGCATTAAAAACATCATTTTTTGGTCTTTAAAATGGCATAAAAATAATTGTTGTGTAATAAATATGTCAGAAGTTATTGGCAAAAAACGTCTAGGCATTAAGCTTAAAAGCGGCTAATTTTCGTTATTTAATTAAATATCTTAAGAACTAATCTCTGAAAGTTGAAAATAGCACCTTTGACATAGAAATATGCTCTAGAATGTCGTGTGTAAATTTCATGTCGCTACCTTTCACCATTTAGGAGGAGTTCTTGTGACCGACCGACAGACACACAGATACATGTAATTTCTGACTTATTTTATAGATATTTATGAACATAAGCAAAATTTTCAGAAATAAAGATAAATTAATTCAAAGTCTAACCGTTTCCATTTCAAAATCGTCTGCACGTAAAAAATTATTAAACTTTAAAAAATGAATAAAAATTGAAGGAAAAATGTCACAGAAATAAAATTGTATCATTGAAAAGGTAAAATTTTGAACTTTAAGATGGTATAAAAAATAATTTTTATCGTACAATTTGTTCCGAAGTTATAGAGGAAAAAAGGATCACATGACCCACATGTTTTCGCATTCCTGAAGGATCACATGACAGTTGATTGAAAAATAAAATAATCTTCATCGCGAAGTCAATGGGCTTTCTTTGTTAATTATTTAATTTTTATCTGTAGTCAAAAATAATTAATTTAACGTGATTTCACCTACCCTATGTCCGTTCCTGGGTTTCAACCTACAACTCTGCCAATTTTCATCCAAATCGGTTTGGTAGTTTTGCCGTGAAAGCTTAACAAACAGACAGACAGACACACTTTCACATTTATTATATTACTAGCTGTTACCCGCGACTTCGTGCGCGAAGAATTTGAATTTTTATTTTTTAAATTTACAAATGTAAATGTTTTGTTGCATTTTGAAAGGGGAAAGTAAAAGTTCTGACGATTGATAATACTTAATTGGATGGCTGACAGGAGTGTACTGTACATGTAAGCTGATATAGTTATGTAAATTGTTTATCTAAGCTAATACACTTTTGTATATCACGTTATTTGCCCGGAGGTAGAGGTTGTGTGGGCTGGACACACGTGAACACGCCACATATAGTTAGTTGCTCATGCGAAAAATATGGTTTTTCCAAATGTACGCCTGCCACTTTCAGTGTCTGGACCTGAGCCTGGCAAATGCTATTTTTAAAGGGATTTGTTACCTTTTGAACTGAGATGATAAATCCTTCGGTATTATCGGAAGGCGTGGAATTAAAACACTCTCTCTTCTCCCTATATCAGTCATAACTGTAGCTTTCATGATGTTTGGACCTAGGTGTGTAATTTGTAACCATGTGCCATTGCGCAGTCTCGGTATATCGAGGTTACGTATTAGTAGTACTGGCACACCGACATTCAATCTCGGCTTGTCGGAAGGTGCCCCTGACTATTCTAAGATGTTGAAGAGCTCTACAGAATATGATGTTCCTTGTTAATGCCCATTACAGTATCTCCAGATGGATATTCTGTAATATCTCACTGTGAAAATTAAACAAAACATCGAGAGAATAATTCACTAACGTCATTGGATCACTGTGCAACCGTATTAAAAGTTGTAAATGCTACGACAACAGGAAACTGGAAGTGTCAAGTCTCCTTTGTTGTTTATAGTCAAATAAAGCAATATTAACTTTAACACTGGCAAAATCCCGCGCGCGAAACAGTAATTTGGCTTGGATTTATTTCTATAAGAATAAAAAGTATCGTTAGAAATTACGTTACAAAAATATTTTTAAACCTTAATAACAATCAGAGAAAACATTTCATCGCAAAAGATCATTTTCTGCTCTTTAAAATGGCATAAAAATAATTGTTGTCTATTAAATATTTCAGAAGTTATTGGCAAAAACGTCTAAGTATTAGGCTTAAAAGCGGCTAATTTTCGTTATTTAATTAAATATCTTAAGAACTAATTAACTCTGAAAGATGAAAATAGTACCTTTGACCTAGAAATATGCTCTAGAATGTCGTGTTTAAATTTCATGTCGCTACTGTTCACCGTTTAGGAGGAGTTCTTGTGACCGACCGACAGACAGACAGACAAATACATGTAATTTCTGCCTTATTTTACAGATATTTATGAAGATAAGAAAAATTTTCAGAAATAAAGGTAAATTAGTTCAAAGTCTAACCGTTGCTTATAAATTTGCGTTATTTCCAAATCGTCTGCCCGTAATTAAAGTTATTACACTTTAAAAAATTAATAAAAATTGAAGAAAAATGTCACAGAAATAAATTTGTATCATTGAAAGTGTAAAAGTTTGAACTTTAAGATGGTATAAAAATAATTTTTATCGAACAATTTGTTCCGAAGTTACAGCGGAAAAAGGATCACGTGATAGTTGATTTTAAAAATAATTTATTCTAATTTTTTTGCATTCCTGAAGGATCACGTGACAGTTGATTGAAAAATAAAATAATCTTCATCGCGAATTGCGGAATCAATGGGCTTTCTTTGTTAATTATTTAATTTTAATCTGTAGTCAAAAATAATTAATTTAACGTGATTTTACCTACCCTATGTCCGTTCCTGGGTTTCAAACTACATTTTTGCCAATTTTCATCCAAATCGGTTTGGTAGTTTTGCCGTGAAAGCGTAACAAACAGACTTTCATATTTATTATATTATTAAGGATGCAGTATATTATCAAGTTCCTGCAAATCATTATTTTCTCTTGAAGCGTATAATTACTATTTCAAAATTATATAAACAGAAAAGATTCCTCGTTTAGCTGAATATATTAAGATAAATTATAACTAAGGAAAAAAACAATGATATTAGAAGACATTTCTAAGGATCTTCGCAGATGTGAACATATTTCTTTGTTTATTTAAGCTTATATGAATAATTTCTTTATGTTTCTTCTTCTGATTACAGGTCGTCCAGTTTTTCGGATTCCTCTCCATTTCCGCTTTACTGGCATTCATTGCAAGCCTTTTGATTGAATCTCCATTCCTGGCCTTGGAAAAAGTACTCTTCAGGCGCGGAGAAAGGAAGATTGAAAATATGAATGGTGAAAATAACAGAGCTTTCCAGAATGGCGATTTAGCAGTAAAGATACACGAAGAATCAAACGGAATGGCGCAAAATGGCTTTCATAAAGAATCAAACGGAGCAGTACAAAATGGATACCATAAAGATTCAAATGGATCAGCACAAAATGGATATCATAAAGAACCAAATGAAATGGCACAAAATGGCTTTCATAAAGAATCACATCAAATTAGACTGTAACTCAATTGTACTTTTGTATATAGCATCTTTTGTTAATATATTGTAAATATATGTAATTGTGTAACTCGAATAAAAATATTTATATGCATGTTGTTGAATTAATATAAAGGTAACAAGTTTAAATAAAAACAAATTTAATAAAAAAGTTTTAGATTTTTATTTGAATTATTTTCTTCTTTTTTATTTATAATTCATGATTACAAACATTATGCAACTTTTGAATGAATTTTTTCTGAAGTACCTTGACATTAACACCGCAGCATACCCCCGAACTCGGAGCCAGGACGGCTACCTGTCGGTTGGTGGGGTATACGTGTAACTTTATTGAAAAAGCAAGAGCAAATATATATATATATAAGAATACAAACATTTGGATCATAAGAATAAAACTGTGCATTAAAAGAAAGAAAACAGGCTTCGACATTGATGTATTACCGTTGCGGTCCCTCTACAAAACTGGGCTGTTGTGTTGTGTGTGTGTCCAGGTTGTAACAATTCATGTATACTAGTAGAATTGTGAAGTACCTTAATAGGTGGCACTACAAGTAGGGAATAAAAATTTTAATAAAATTAAAAAATTAAACGATAATTCAATTTTGAAAATATTAAAATAATGTATTGTTATAGATAGAACACAAGTATATAAAATTCCAGAACACTTAAAAGAAAGGAATAAAAAATAGATTCCGAAGTTTCATTTTTACAAAATGAAATAGAGAATGTTAAATTAAATTGCTTAAAAAGTGTATACAAATGTGCAGGTTTTGGTAATATTTTCTTGTTGCCTATGCTTGTTTTTCCGAATTCTTTTAATAGGTGCAAAATCGAACTCGAAAGCAATAATTTTCAATACAGGAATAATTTACAAAATTATCAGTACACTGAGATATGAATGCAAAGCCAGCGCTCCTTGACGAAAAAGAGGTCCATCGTGATCATAAAAATTAAACATGAAATTTTGGAATCCCTTATAGAAAGTTTCTTTACACACATAATAAGGATGATTCAAAGCTGTCATGAAAAACATTAAGTTGTTTGCTCTCGTATTCTGAACTGATATCTCTTCTTCTTGCGGAATGAAGAATCTGTAACTTCTAGAGGGCCTAAGTCTAGGTCAAGTTAACTTCTCCAGGATTGATAGAAGCGAGATTTATTTATGTAGATGCTGAGGCAGTCGGCACATACAACTATCGACGGTCAAGTGCGACATGTTAACCTGCACGATACTGTCTAACTCGGCTTCCGATCTATCATACCTGTATTCACTAAAATCAGAAGTATTCCATCGCATGTGTGACTGGTGACGAAGTCGATTCAAGACTACTCGTTAATAAAATAACAAGTTTAATGAAACAATTAAATTATTAAAATATTAAATCATAAAATCATTATACAGCTAATCAAATAATACAAACAAGGAAGAGCAGAGCAGAGCAGAGAATGAACAGTAACAATCAGTGCTTATATACAGCAACATGCTCGACGCTATTGGTTGATAGACGACATCAAAGAGGGCGGATCCGATCTGCATAAAAACGCAATTCAGGATGTTGCCAGATGCCGCCACAAATCTCTTATTAATTTTCAAATGTATGCAAGTTTTTATTTTTTTATTTATATATTGTCTCCGTACACATGAAAGATGACAGATAATTGTATAAACTTCATCGTTGAAACCTGCAATCATTCTTTACACTCAAAACTGTGAAGAATTCATACAAATAAGCTTAACAATAAAAGCAAATTTTACGTAAATCAAAATTATTCTAATAACAACTTTCTTCGCAAATAAAATAATTACATTT
The DNA here is from genome assembly GCA_013235015.1 of Araneus ventricosus. NCBI lineage: Eukaryota > Metazoa > Arthropoda > Arachnida > Araneae > Araneidae > Araneus > Araneus ventricosus. The sequence goes on along the minus strand of BGPR01004497.1, from coordinate 40,012 downwards.
AGTTTAAACAACATTTTAATGTTTCAATAAATTTAGAAAAGTCATTAATTCTTCACAAGCAGCTGCAGAATTAGTATACTACAACCATGCATGATAGTTTTCGTTTTCAGAATATCATTGCTAATGTTTGGATAGAAAATGAATAATTATTTAGAAAATATCTTCTTTTTATTTAAATTTCTCTCTGACTTTTTTCTTAATTACTCAATCTGTTTGAAATAATTATGCGTTTTATATTCGTCAGATTGTATTCTAGGCCAGTGTTTTCCAACTTTTTTTCTCTCTCGTGCCCTTTGATTAGTCTTTTTATTTTTAAGTACCCTCTACTATCATACCTCACTTAAACCACCCCATTGCGCAACGAAATTTTTATTAAAGGTGTTAATGGTTTTCTATAAGAGTTAAAAGGTTCGAATTCATTAAATAACATTTATAGGATTTGCTTTATATTTTACCTTTTTATTCCGTTTTTATAATCGTATTAGTTTGATTCCAAAACAATTGAAAACAACATAGAAATAATTTCGTATTATAATGAAAGCCAACAATTATTCATCATTATATAACCAACAATTCAAATGTACGAAAATTTTTTCGAAATCCTTGTGCTTGTTTCATGGAGCTGAGCTTCATAAAATAAGTGCAAATGAAGATATACGAGGTTAAGTCATTAAGTAAGTCACAAAAGATAAGAAAAAAATAATTTACCATGATAATCACTTGGAAACAATTTTATTTTTCAACATAATCTCCAACAATGTTGATGTACTTATCCCACTGTTTTATCAGCGTCCCAATTCAAGCTGCATAAAATTCTTTGGGTTCCTGTCTCATCCACAGTAGGACTTCGGATTGAACGTGGTCGTCATCTGCAAAGTGTTTGCCTCCAATATATTGTTTTATTAGACCAAACAGATGAAAATCGCTTGGGGCTAAGTCTGGTTGGTCAGTGCTACAGCATTCACCTTACAGCCCAGACTTAGCCTCAAGCGATTTTCATCTGACGGCGACGATGAGATGATGACGACGTTCAACACGAAGTCCTACTGTGGATGAGACAGCAACCCAAAGAATTTTATGCAGCTGGAAATGGGGCGCTGATAAAACGATGGTATAACTGCATCAACATTGGTGGAGATTATGTTGAAAAATAAAATTGTTTCGAAATGATTATCATGGTTAATTATTTTTTCTTATCCTTTGTGACTTACCCTCGCAATATCTGGAGCTGCTTCAAGCTAACAGCGTTATTTGTTTTTAATAGGCGCATAAGATGTGAAAGTTCTTTCCACGAATTCTCGGACTTGAACAACTTTCATTCTCCACACGGATTTGGGGAAACACAATTCTAATTTTTTCATCAAAAAATTCTTCGTTTTTTTTTATTTGAATCTTTTATGTTTTCCGTCATTGCATATGCCCAAGATTAGGAGTGCCACAAGTTGGGAACTACTGTTCTAGACCGACGGAATTTGTTTCGCAATAATTGTCAATTTCTTACCGAATCTTAATGAAATACTTTTTTCCTTTTGGTGAGTTTATCTTCTCCGAAAATCGTGCGTTAATTATACTAATCGAGATTAAAATCAGCTATTTGAATTACTGTCCAATATTTATTCGCAAATTATGAAAAGTAGATTGAGTTAATATATTCACCGTACGATAGGTTTCAAGTACTTTCCTGTGCTGTTTCATATCAAATTAATTATGAGGAAGACACCGTTTGGTTTTGGTACTCAAAATCTCTTTGTTTTAAAAAAAATCATTTTCTAAATATGGGCATAAAAGAGAAGTGAAAAAGTTTATAAACCATGTATTTTTTAACATGAATGTTATTCACTGATGGCTAATGGTAAAATGTTTTTACACAATACAATTACGAGACTGTGATTCCTATCATTTAACATTTAAGACAATGCAAAGGAAAAAATGCAATAGATGATATCTATAATATAAAGCAGAAAATGCATGTATCTGTCTGTTGGTCAAGAACGGTGAACGGTAGCCACATGAAAATTGCACATGGCATTATGGGGTACATTTCCAGGCCAACTGTGCTATTTTCAGCATTCAGAATTAGTTAATTCTTAAGATATTTAATGAAATAACGAAAATTAGCCGTTCTTAAGCTTAATTTTTAGACGTTTTCCCCAATAACTTCTGATATATTTACCGCACGAAAATTTTTACACCAACCTACAGAGTAAGAAAGCATCTTTTTAAATATACTAATTCCATTGCGATAAAGTTTTTTCATTAATTATAATTAACGTACAAAATTTGTTTTTAACAAAAATTCCTAACAGTAATTTCTATTCTTATAAAATTAAATTCAAACCAATATACTATTTCATCAGATACTTCATCCAAGTACATTTGCCACTGTAAAAGTTAATATAAGAAAATATTGTTTTCATTGGACATTTTTAACTCCAAGGCAGACTTTTTACTTCCAATTTTATGTCCTAACATATACCTCTTTTAATATGGTTGCACAATAATCTAATGATGTTAGTTAATTACTCTCTCTATGAGATGTTTTGTTTAATTTTCAAAAACTTTTAAATGATCCTTATGAGTCCGCTAAGTCTTTCAAGGTTACTTAGTCCGGTTCCAACCGAAGGGAGAGGATCTAGGGAGAATAAAAAGGTGTTTTACTGGTCTGTCACAAGAAGTCTTCCTAAACGTTTAAAGAGCATGAAATTTACGCATGCATTTCTAGGGTCCATTTCTAGATCAATTGTGCTTTTTTCGACTGCCAAAAATTATTATTTCTTAAAATATTTAATTAAATAACAAAAACTAAGCCGATTTTTGGCATTTTTTCGTAGTTTTTCACCAATAACTTCTGAAATATATATTGCAAGAAAATTATTTATATGCCATTTTAAAAGCTTCTATTTACTTATCTGAATTTAAATGGTTTACGTTCTTTTCCCCTATTTTAATAAACATTTCGAAATTCAATTCAAACACAATTTGTAACAATGCTTTCTATTATTGTAATTAAACTCAAGCCAATTTATTGTTTTATCAAATCCTTCACTCGCGTGTTTTTATCACTATTAAAGTTATGATTAAAAATATTATTTTCTTTGAATATTAACAGAAAGGCAGAATCTTTATATCCGCTTTTATTTCGTAGCATGAACCTATATGTTTGTACCACAATCCAATGGCTTTAATTACTTTCTCTATGTGACGATTCATGTAATTTCACAAATTTTTAAATGATCAAAATAATTGTGTAAAATCCTTCAATATTACTGAGTCCGGTTCCTACCGGAAAGAGAGGCCTAAGGAGAAAAAGAAAGAACAATGTGCGGTGTTTTTCCGGTCAGTTCCACACAAACACTAAAGAGAAGAGAATTTTAGTCCGTATAATGGCAATAAAAACCAAGATATGAAAGAACTTCTGTTTTCGCCTTAGCAATGATGGGGAGGAGAAAATGGAGTACCAAGGACAGCTAGATTCGTGCCATGTGGTTCAAACTACGGAGATTAAAAGAAGAGAGGGGTTTAACTGTTGGCCGAGGAAGTCAGACAGCACGGGAGTGGACGAACGAATATCAATGAAAGACGTTGCTGCAAAAAACTGTTTTATTACGTTGAAGTGTTATAAATACTTAGACCTGAAAATATTTTTATCCCGAGCAGCTTCGGGTATATCAACCAGTCGTGTATAAAAACAGTTTTTGAAAACACATTTTTAGTATTGTACTAAAAAGAAGAAAAATGTTTTTAAATTATTTTCTACTTTTTAGTCTTTATTTTATAATTCATTGTTATAAACATTATGAATCTTGAAATCAGTTTTTTCTCAAATTCTCAACCAGGTGGTGGTGCCACAGGTAAATGAATTAGAATTTAATTAAATTACTCGATTAACTGATAATTAAGTTCTAAAAATATTAAAATAGCATATTGCTATCTAGAATACACAAGTGTAAAAAATCTGAAAACTCTGGCACATCAAGAAATGAATGAAAAATCGATTACAATAATAAGTTAAGTTAAATAAAGGTGATTTATGTCAATAGAATAAATTTATACGAATTGCCACATTAATAGCATAATGTTGAGAATAAATAAGCAAATAATTAACATTGGTTACCTATTTCTCAAAAGCACATTAAATAGAGAAAAACATATTCACTGTGCGTCTTTACTGGACAGGGCGACAAAAGATACTAACACACAGGATGTCTGAAAACTAATAGTTATATCTGATCTTTGTAACGGACTCAATTCCTGCTCAAACGATGTCTGTCAAATGCGTTGCGCCAATTTAATTTTAAAATCCATCGATCATTTTATCGAAGGAAAAATGAATATGACGTAACAGCACAGTGTAAGACAATGAGCAGTCAGTTGTTAGATACTCTGCGTGGTTTCTTTCATAATCTTTAATTCTTTGCAAGATGCAACGTGAAAATACATTAAAACCACTTCACTGCAAATAAATTAGAAAAAATTAAACATGAAATACTGCGAAAAATTCAATTCATAATTAATTGCTCTTATATTCAACTTTGCAAAGATTGCAATTTAAATTGCATATTTAAAGTTTAATTATACTAAAGTTCAAAAGTTGTTAGTGATGAGATTCTGGTGATAATCGCAAGAAAAACCAGTGTTTGATCTAAAGAATTAATTAAAAACCAATTATTTCTCATTTAATATCAAAGTTTGTAATTTCCATTCGATGTTATTGTTCTATAAAGGTCTAGATTTTTCTTCTTTCTTATATGTGATTCTTTTCAAATAAAGTTTTCAAAATCTACCCCAAGGTGCCGCTTTCATCAAGACTTTTCTTATTTTTTAGATCGATGGACTTACTTTATTCGGGTTAATTTCAGATTTTCAAAGATAATTTTCTATCGAAAATGACTTCATAGTACCGAAGTACAAAATTCTTCTTTCCTTTGCGATATGGCTGTCTTAGTATTCCAAAATTAAATAAACATATTTTTATTTGCATACAAAAAGCTGAAAATGCATGCAATTTTTTCAAATTGGATAATTTTTATTCACTCCGCGGCACAAATTTAACTTTGGAATCTATTAAGAATCTTGCGTTTGTTGCTTGTAGTAATATATCTTTGGCGAACAGGATGAAGTTAAAGCCAGAAGCGATGTTTTAGCTCTATGTCCGCCATGTTTTAGAAATGAAGCAGGAAGCCCGATTAACCACTATAAAGAACATTGAAATATAATGGCTTCATATATTTTTTTAAACAATACAACATAAATACATTACCACACCTATTTAGAAAAATTTATAGAAGATTTACCACATTATTTCCCGAAAAATTTACAGGAGTAACTTTTATCGTTTGATCCGCCATCATCAATCTTTCTGAATACGATCTCGTTGAGTTGTTTTTCTCGTGATCGGTAATCAAGATTTTCCGCTCTTGCACCAAGAAAGCTGCACGCGACAACATCAAAGCCCAATGCAACTAACTTAAAGTGCAATTAGATATTAAATGAAGCACACCATAATGTTTATTAGGTTTATGACATTACGTGAATTGACTCCATTGACTTTCACTAGCTCAGCAAGAATTTAAATGTAGCAACAGTACTCTGGAAGATGTATCAAAATGGTCATGTTATATCGCAATTGAAAAGTTAGGACCAAGTTCCATTTTACAAATGTACCATAAATCTCTAAAAATGCTGTTAAATTTTTCTTACAGCTAAATTTTGATGCCTACTTCCTTTTATTACTTACAATGGGCTTGCATAACTTGTGGCGGTAACATCAGAATGTAGCTGCTTAAACATATGTTTAGGAAATATTTGTGCAGATAATCGAAATTTCCTTGAAGATTATCATTTTTGATAAGTAGGCAATTTTAAATTATTCTCAAGCTAAGAGGAAAAATGTCATGTATTCTAAATGGAAAATTATTTAACAATTTGCGAGATTTCTATCAGTGTTTCAAGCGAAGACATTTCCCTAAGAAGTTATGGAATATTCAAATTTTTCGAACAAATAAATCAAGTTATGTGAAGAACGTTTCTGCTATTTCATTTTGGTCGGTTTGATATCTGCAAGTTAAATATTTGCAATTGAAAGAAGCATCTGGCAAACACCTACGAAGATAATTATTTTTCAATCATTTAGGAAAGACAGAGCATCATTACTCCTTTAAAACCACGATGGAGCTTGAAACGCAACCCAGTTTCTTTTGATTTCCCGAATTCAGCTAATACACTGTTGTAGATTAAGATTAAACACATCTGTACCCTTATAAGTGGTCATAGATATGCTAATCTAGTTAGTGCTCCTGTTATACCGAATTTTTAAAGGCATACTATAACTACATGTATCAACCATTCATGCATACAGGGTGTCCTTCAAAAGACTCCCTTCAG
>BGPR01004497.1:0-33618 GCA_013235015.1 Araneus ventricosus | reverse complement strand
TGGACTTGGCAGTTCATCTGAAGGCGAAATCTGGACTACTTAGAAAAATTGTTGCCTATCTAAGTCCCTTTATGTGCCTTACGCGATCTTTCTTTGTATGATATGAGTATAGTGATATGATCGATGGTCAGTGGTTCTCTCCGAATGCTTAGGCAGGGCGGAGTATCCTTCTGTATGTTATAGGTAGACATCCTCATTTTCATACTTATTTTGATAAATAGTTTTCCAATACAAGCAGTCAACTTATCAATAAGATACTTAATTATTAATATGATAATAGAAAGCGTCTTATAAAATATATCAATTTTCAGTAAATTCCAAATTAATACTATCGTAAGAACCTTGAAAAATACTAATAACTTTTCAAGTCATTCATACTCATCAAGTCAATCCGAATCGTAAAAGTTCTGACTGAAAATAGTGTACAATTAAATGCCACTAAAATATAATAAACAAATATAATAAAAAGTCATTTAAAAGCGTTACTGGGGAAAAATCGTAAAATGTAGCGAAAGTTACTAAAAGTAACATAAAAATTCTAAAATTGATTACATAAAGTTGTACGCAAAATAACTGTTAAAAAAGAAAGTTCTACTTGTTTGAAATCGAGCTATCATCATCTGAGAACAATGAATGATCTATTTTTCTCCTGAAAAAGAAAACAAACAATAACCGCGAAGAATTGTAGCTAATCTTTCAATGCCATTGTCATTTTCATCTTAAACACCGCAAATTGGCTTGAATTAGGCATCAAGGCTACAGGAAACAACCCAACATTTGTTATCTATTGGTGATCAATGTATATTATGGACAATTTAAAAATGATGCTTCTTCTAGATGGTTGTAAGACCATATTCCCTCGTTTTTTCCGCATATAAACTGCGATTTTACATTGTTAAGGATGTAATTAAAAAGTATTTCTGGCATTTGCTACAAATAAAAATTTAGGAAAAAGAAATTTGCATGATGAGACTGGTTTAAGAAAAATATGCTTAGATGCTTCTTTCAAAATTAAATCAGATCGTATCACAAGAGAAGGAAAATGAGCTAGAATGCGCACTAAGTAGATGTAGCCAGAGTAACACAAGATTTAGCATGAAGAAGACTCATTTCTTAATGCAGACATTTTCTCACAGAAAGTTATGAAAAACTCCGCCATGTTTTCATACATCGGACTTGTGGTATATTTGATATTATCCTCTGGAGTAAATGCGAAATCTAACTTCACTGAGGATAAATCCAATGTTCTGGATTCATGGATGAAATTAGATAAATCTCTGAAAGGAGCCACGCAGTCTATGATGAAATATGTGATGCCCATGATAATGGAATCTACGAGCCAAGTGAATCTGTCTCAGGAATGCATGTTAGAAGTCTTTCACCTTGTTGCTGGATTACGAAATCTCAAAAAATGGGCTTTCAGCTGTAAGTTATAATTTAGAGTTTTGTTTTAATTCATAACTTTAAGCTAGTGAAAAAATTCTCCCCTTTACTTTGCCGCATACTTCCACAACATAGTGCATTTTTTAAGTTTAGTTTCGTCGCGTGATAAAGTAAATCGTCTATGCATTTTGGACAATTTTCCTTCGACCAAATGGGCCTAGAATTTGATATAGATCTAACATTGTGGTGTCAAGACAACACGTAAAATCTCATTTATCTAGTTTGTTTAGTTTTTGAGTAATTGCGTTTACATACACATGAAAACGCACACTTATTGCACAGTCAACTTCGACCAATTTTGTCTAAAATTTGAAATGATCTCCAATTCTGTTGATAAAATCACAGGCGAAATTTCATCCACCTTGATTGTTCCATTTTCGAGTTGTTGTTTTCACACGCACCGCAAGAACAATAGATTGGTTTTTCTCTGATGGATTTGATTCAAAATTGTATACCTATCTACGAATTTGCTGTTAACACCACATGCCAATTTTCATTTGGCTAACTTGTTTCGTTTTTGAGTTTTCTAGTTCCCAAACGGGCAGTCATAATTCCAAAATAAAAAAATTTCGAAATCAGGAATGTCTAAAACGTGAAGATTAATCGAAATCTCGAGGTCAAATCTTTTGACACTTGCAATGCTTTTTCTTTATGTATGTGGTATAAAAGAATGTAAAAACTAATGTAATTGTACTGGGTTAAGGAATTTTCTCAAAAGACCATCTGTCATACAAAACACAGGATTCGAGTATGCATTTTATTCATACATTTTTGATGGCTTAATGCTAAATGTTAATTTTTCCAGCTTTTTCAAATTTTACATAAGTTGACGCTAAAGATAATTTTCAGTATATTAGATAGATCAAGAGAGAATATAATCTGTAAAAATTTATATTAAAGGTGACATGATGAATAGACTTATAGCTTCAATTCAAGAATTGTTAAAGAGTAATTCCTGAATTTTTCTGCGCAATTTAAAAGAAATTTTATCTCTATATCATCTCTCCATCCATCCAAAAATGAAATTTCCAATAGCAAAAAATAGTTTCATCATCAGACAAAATCATTATGGGATTTTTTTAATTCTCAAACAGCCAATTAATTTCTTTTGATAATATTAAGTTCTTAGTAATAAATCTTTCTAAGAAGTTAGTTGTACTTTCTATTTGCAATTGAACTTTTCTTGATATTTGTAAGGGAATGCTCAAAAAATATGAGTTAGTAAACTTCGGAACTGATAGTAAGGAACGGAATATTCGAGCCTGGTTGCTTGCAGGGTTTAAGAAATAAAACAAATTGATTCTTTTGACTGATCTAACACGTAACGTATTTCAGAGCCGCTGGATCTGATAATATACTGAAAAAACTAGAATGGTTCAATGTCTCCTTGTTTATCAAAGGCTTTTCGGCCAATAGACGACTTATAGATCTGAATTTCACCTAATTTTTTATTAAATGGTGATCTTTTCTACATAAATTTGTCATCTTAGGCCATTGATTGTTTTATAAATGATGCAAATAATCATGACGTTTGAACATTACTACTGTTTCAGTTTGCAGATCCATAAGAAAAAGTATAGACAAGTTGTAACTTGTGCGAAATAAAACGTGCTAATATGAATACGTGCTGTATTTCACCAAAGTTTATCATGATTTTTTATAGAGAAAACTGTATATACTTACGAATCTATAAAGAATAATCTTGCAGTTTCTAGAAACTGCGATTGTGTTTAACTTTTGAAAACTTCATTTAAGAATGTTTTGACATTCCTATAGCAAGACTCAAAAGGTATTTGTGCAAGAAGATGGGAAAGAAAAATTTACCTTATATACCAGACATTTGCCCCACTGCTCATGTTCCAGACAAAATTTTTTAACGTTAATTTAAAATTATTATTTTTAAATACAGATTCTACCAATGTTGATCAGATATGTGTTCAAATGAAAAGTTCTAATTTAATATAAGAAAGTAGCGAAAATTTAGATTCATTTTATTGATTACTAGTTCAATATTGACTGACACTTTCATCGCTCATTTTGAAAAGAGTTTTATCTGAGAAAACAGAGAATTATTCAGATGTTTTATTCTCAGAAGAAATATTTTCATAAATGACTTGATGACATTATCTTCAAAAGTAAATAATTGTATTACTTAAAATATTGAAGAAATCTTTACAAAACTATTTGTCAAAATATTCAAAGACGTAAAAATGCGTAGAATGTAGTCTGATCACGGACTACCACTTTTGAACGATTTTACACAGGAAAGGGGTGTCAGGCAATGAGTCAAATGAGCGTATTTCCGGAGTTCTTTGTTAGATCACGCTCAGTAAAATGTAAACATCACCCTTTCATTCTTAACTTCCCACCTATTTTGATGAAAATAACTCCGCCCGGCGCATGCGCAAAAGGTTTCCGAATCCGCTGCTATACTATATCTATTTATTTATATGTTATATATCAATATAACAATAATTTCAAACTATCAGCCGTTTCTAAATAACGAAAATGGTCGGTAGGGTAATTGACTAGACAGGGATATAGATTTTCGGTCAAATCATATGTTGAAGGTGATCTTCCGATCAAATGTCCCGGAGGATAGGGAAATAACAGAAAAGTGATTAAGTACATACTTGGAGAGTATAATAAAAATAGTGTTGTTTATTTCAATTTTTATTTGCTATTCTAGCATAATAGAAAAATTAAGATCATATTTATGTTATATGCATACATGGAGGTTTTTAAAAATCATAAATACATCTTCATGTCTTCTCGATTTCGAAAAAAAAAGTCCATCCTAATTTTAACAACTTAGGTTTTCAAATATAAAAATTAGTATTTGTGTATACTCAGTTTAAGGCCAAAATCTAAAAATATCAAAGAAGAATGCGTTTTTTAAAAAGTAATACCTGAAGACAGATGCTCTTATTCTGTTTCTGCTAGGACATCAGATGGATTTCCTCGCAATTAAATTCCCTACTTCTGGAACTAAGTCCCTTGCCTATACAAACAAGAATATTATGCCTATACCTCTTTTCCAAATATATACCTCAATGGGCAACGATGGTGCAGCCAAAGGTAACAGAAATTGAATGCCTCGAATCCGTAGTTACTTCCAAATGCCGAAATCCGTCATCAAATCTAATAATTACTGGCCCTCCCGAAAAAACAAAAATCATAAAATGTCAAAACTCAAAGTAAAGAGTCATTACAGTATTCTGGAATATTATTGTACGAAAATCGATAAATAAGTAGGCACAACAAAGTATTTTTTCTCATTATTCTAAAAACTCTGAATTCAGTTAAACTTAGTTGTGAGAGATCATATTTAGTATACTACTCATTTCCAACCACTCAAATCTACAATGAGATAATCTTTGATAAATCCATCTTTAACTAAAAAATATAAAGATAGTAACTTCGAAGGATCTGATTTCGCAGCTGAAGGTGCTGAACTTGAATTTTACGCGCTATCCTCAGTTTGATGAATTTTGAAGTATGATTAATGATGTTCCCTTTGCGTCAGTATTTTTTTATGTATTTTACGTTACAAAGTAAACTTTTCAGCTCACTGTGTGCTGCATTTACTTATGTAATTTATTATGCTCAAAAGGAAAGAATATAGAATATTTTTTATTACCTGTCAATTTCGCCAACTAACGCCCTTTTCGATATGTTTTAAACATCTTCCTTACATTTTGTTATTATGATGCAAGCAATAAATTTTACTATATTAGTAGTCTCCTTCGGCGACCAGCTGGTTCGTCCCCTTAACCCTTTCAGTCCCAGTGATGCCGTTTGGAATCATCATATTCATTATTTTTTTGTTCAGCATCAAAACCTGCATCTGATACCAAATGGACATCCTTAAATTCTTCGCATTTTCCTCTTTTCAAATATATTTTTTATTCTTAACAATAGTTGGCTTCACTATCGATTTTATTTATTAGAAAATTACTTTTTTGAACTTCACGTCATTCAGCGAAAGATGTCGAAATAAATATTAATTTTAACTTAATTTAAATGAAATTACAGGTACAATTTCAGTCTTATTATTTATATATATATGTTAACATATTTTTTGAGGTGTTTTCGATAAATATTTATTTTAAAATTTAAGTTTTTATGTTCCCTGAAATTAACACGACTCCAGTTGACATCAACGGAGTTAAATGAACACAGCTCAACTCGTCTTGATGACTGTACGTGTTGTGTTTGTGTTTATAATCGTTTGAAGTTCGAATTGATTCTTCTCTATTATATTTTGCAATTTTAAAATAATAATTAAAACTTATTATCAACGAAACTATAAAATAATATTTAAAACTAAATATCAGTATCTGATGTCAAATATGAAGGAATTGTCCATTGGCCTCTTCACACAGATGCAAAAAGAAGATGCAAATTATGTATTCAATCCTATTCAAGAGTAATCTGCGAAAAATGCAATGTTTCATTATGGAAGAATAATAAAAAATCACTGTTTTGAAGCATGTGAAATAAAATTAGTTTAATTATTACCGTGGTTTTTATTTATGAAAGGAAAATGTTTTAATGTGTTTACTACTATTAATAAATTTATATTTAGCTACTATCTCTACTAATAATAAAGGTGTGTGTGTGTGTTATTTTTTTTAGTATATTTAGTTAGTGGACCTCAAAATATCTTTATACACAACAGGTGGTAACACAACCATAGAAAGGTTGGGAACCACTGCTCTGTTTGTCCGTGTGTTGGTCCTCTACAGGGCAGACAGAGGGACTTAGAGCTACGAGATTTGGCACAAACATACTTTGGAGGGTGGGAATGTGCACCTCGGGGCCCTTTTTTGAAATTTTAATTAATAAAAATTAAACAAAATAACTTTCGAAAATATTACAGCACAAAAATCATTTTTACACTATCTGAAAGCGCAAAAAATTAGATTTTCAATTATATGAATTAAGCTGACGTAAAATTTTTCCTCTAATTTTAATAAATTTTTAAAAAGATTTTTGGTATACTTTACAACAATACTTTTCATTGTTGCAACCTAACTCAAACCGTTTCAATTGTTTGAACAAATGTTTAATTGCATATTTCTCTTTCATTGTTGTAGTCTGAGATAATATCCTAATACATTTTGCTTTCATATTTTATTTCATCAAGATTTTTGTAAACTTTGTAAACCAAGCTCTCTGAGATATTGCTTTGCGTACATTAAGAAATATGTCCATTAAGCTGAATGGTTATGGTTGCTATGTTTGCATTCTTTTCCCAGCATATTTTAATACAGCTAACATGCCGCTGGCCATAAAATGTGCCGCATCATTTTAATGTTAAAATAAAATGCATTTCTTATAAAGAGGAATAATAAAGTGAAGATAGTGAAGACAGCATGTAATTAGAGGTTACATGACATGGTCAGTTATTTAACTCCATTCGGAAGATTTATGTAGACAATGAACATAATAGGTCCAAGGCCACTAATAGAACATGTGTTAAATATCTACCACAATCTGAAGTTTAAAATTAAGTTGTTAAGAGAACCATGAGTATAAAATAATGCAAGATTCAATTGAAATCATATTCCCGGCGAACAAGCTGATCGCCGAAGGCGGCTAGTATTTTATAAATGTCAATCTTTGTGAAATATTTCAATCACTTATTGTGTTGCACTAACTCCCAATGATTCCAAATGGCTTCATAGCATATTTAACTTCTGAGCTATTTAAATCCCAATTATTTCAATTGGAATCACTTGGAATTTTAATTTTAAAAAATTAAAAATATTTTTTTCTTTTTGAACTTTCATTTTAGGTGAATAATAAGGGTCTTGGGACTGAAAGGGTTAAATGTAATAATAATTCAATTGAGTACATAATATAAAAACTTAACACATTGTTTGTTTGAACTCAATTACAACAACGTAACTTACAAATTTGTTGTAACTAAATTTGATTAAAATCTTTCGAAAATGAAGGAAGGTAGAAGCAGACAACCAGTGATGGCGTGTCTCGAGGTCAAGAGCTTTCATAACAAATAAAATGTGGCGAAATTAGTGCAGTGGTTGAGACTGTGGACAATACCAAGGCTTTTTCATAGAAAATGTACAGTGAAGGTGTTTTTGTGATTTCTCTCGAAATTGGGGGGTGTTAGGGGGAAGGTGACGATTTTGGCGTATGTAGGTATCATGAAATTAGAGAAATAAGTATAGTGGTTTTGGTCTGGGTGCTCGTTCTTTGATTTTATTAATTATTTTTAATATATAGATAATATGTATTACATTACAAATGTTTATCTAGAATCTTTTATGTTATTGCTTATTCATATTTCAGAGTTAATTCAATTTGACCATTCTAATTCCAGTTCCTTCTCCATATATTCTTATACTATTCTTTCTTTAAAAGCATGGAATTATACAATCGTCATGTTACGTAATTCAATAGTCTGTACCTATTATCTTATTTTATTGTTACTTTCCGATAAAAAGATGTTACTTTTTACCATCATCTTGAAGCTTCTTCTTTTAGTCAGCATATGACAATTATCCGATTTAATATTACGATTCAGAGAATTATTCAGTTTGTTAATTATTTCAATTATGAAGCTAACTGAGTATTCCAAGCCTAGAATGTATAATTTTTTAAATCTTTTTTCAGTTGTTCCAGTAGACATTAATAAAGAGAAAAGTTATGAAATATATATGAAAATATTATCGTTATTTAAAATTCTTAAAACTGTAATTTTACCCTTTTTATGCTATAATAACCCTCTTTTCTAAAGAAATGCCGCTTTGGTTTATAAAATAAGTTTATTGCGATTTTATAAACAGGTAAAAATTATCTGAAAGGGAGAAAACTAAGATTGTATTTAGCTTTTCCCATAAAACATTATGTAATTATCAGATAACTTTAAATACATGAACAATACAACTATATTAGAACATTAATAGAAATTTTTAAATAAATAATTAATTTCGATAATGATAAAAACAGACTGCCCAGCGTTGCCATCCACTTAAAAGACAAGATTATAGAATTGTCACAGAATTAACTTAAACTTGTAAATTATATCTTTCTCTGGAAGGATGCATCTAACCGTCGAATATGAATATTTAATGTTGAGGTGAAAGAGTACAGATATTCGTGTTTATATGTATTTATTATTACGTGATCATTTTTTCCCTGAAAATATGTTTAAAATCTAAGAAATAAAAATTTATATCAATTGATAATTCATATCCATTGTTTGCAATTGTTTACTATGTAGTTTTTGTGGTTTAATTCATCTCAATACCTGCAAGTTAAAATTTTCAGATTCGATGATAAATATAATTTATCAATAAATAAAATTTAATAATAAATATAATTTACCAATAACTTATTTCAGTGAGTGCCTATTGAGATTTTTTTAAAATAAACATTATCAAAGTCTGTATCTACCTGAATGTTTTGTAACATTAATTATTGCCATAATCGTATTTAAGCGTAGGTTTTCATGGTAAGCTAGAATAAATATTGATTCGGAGATTCAAAGCAAGTATATACAGAAACCAGTGGAGGAAATTCTAGCATCAAATAAAATAGGAAATATCATATTTATTAATCTGCGAAGTTTATTTCGATAGGTTTTAAAATTTGCTTGCGAGTTTATAGATTAATAAAGCACAAAGTGAAAAGCGGTATTTTTCTGTGTATTTAAAACAGCAACATTCTTCTCTACAGCAAAATAATGAACTTCGAAAGTGAAAAATGTGCTCCTCTCAGGCGAACTTAAGATAGCTGCATTTCGAGCAGAATTATAAACAGAAAACCTTCATTTTTTAGCTTTGATTAAACCTGCCATTTAAAATTATATATAGACCCTAAAAAGTCGTTTCTTTGCATTACTCTAACGCATTTTGTTTAAATAAACTAAATGCACCTTATTATTATTAAAAAGTCGTAATAGCTCTCAATAGTGAATCACATAATGATTTTAAAAATATTCGATTACATTTCATTTTACCGTTAATAGAAAAAACTTCTAGATTCTTTCACTGTTTAAATTGAAGTTAACTAGTTGCTTATTTTCGAAATAGTGTAGCCATCTTTTATTTCATTAATGGATAAATGGATAGGTTAATGTATGGGGGAAATTCTATTGTGTATTTTTTGTACTATTCCTTTAGCGGAGCCCCTGACAAAGTCCTGCCAAATCTTAGCGCCAACAATCATATGGTATTTATAGCAAAGCTTACAGTGGCGTAGCGAGGGTAAGTGGCGCCCGGGATATGGTATTTTTTCGCTTCCTCATCGGATTCGACTTCAAAAAGTGACGTAAATGTAGTAAAGGTTTGTCACCATGCCCAGAGGCATAGTGAAAGTAATTGGTGCCAGAAAATAATATAATTTTATCCCAATCGTCATCAATGGGTAAACAAACGAAAATAGCCACTAGGTATGGTATTATTTTTACGCTCCTTCATAAAATTTTGCATTAAAAAAGGCATGTACGCAGTAGGTTTTGACTCCATGGTGCCTCTTAAAACTGGCTGCCAGGGCATCTATACCCCCCTTGCTCCCCGGTCGCTAAGCCACTGTAAGATTAAGCAATTAATTGTTGGTGTAACACAAAGTAGTCCTGATACTGGAAGAGTGATCTTTTCTCGGGGGGAAGAAACCTGCCTGATGTCGTGTAACTACACGACAAGGAGAACACGTGTGCGCCAACTATGAAATAATTGTACTCTCTTCCTCAAAAGTTGTGGATACTTTCTTACCATAGGAATACTAAAAATTATTCAGCATTTCGTAAATATGGGTGTGATGGTTTTGAAACAATACCATTCACCCCATTTGAAGTAACAGTTCGTTTATTTTGCACAGTATTGACAGAAGATGATGGAATATTTACAGGTGCCATGTTTACAGGTTCAGTTATGAAAAGAGAGATGGTATCCAGTGTCTGAGAGTTCACAATGTTATCAAATCGTACCAATGCAAAAGATAATCCTTAGGCTTGACCACCTCCTGGGGTCAGTTGCTGGACATTGAGATCTGGAATCTCCCCTTCGCGGGAGATAAAGGCAATTGAAGTCTCCTACGCGAGAGCTTGCCTTTCTACATCGGATCTCACCTCTATATAAATGGCTCTGTCCTCAGTGACGTCGAGTGTCTCAGTGGGCATCGCTGCGCCATCTGGTGGCAGGCACAAATACCACGTAAATAAATGCATATATAGCATTAAATTAAAAATTCGTTAGTACTTTTTGCGTGCTTTAATTTAATTTAACTTATTTTATACTTATAAAGGTAGATTTTTGTAATGGATTTTTTACTTACTTCCTGATGTTCAATAATTCTGCAATTTAGTACTATTGTGTTTACCCGATGGAAATACGCGAGTTTAATATTTTCTAAATTGTAATTCGTTCGCTACTTAACTCTATATTTAAGTTGTATAATTTGTCCGAAACTTAACTTACAAATGTTATGAATATTGTAAATTTTACTTCAATTTCAACTAAGAGAACTTTTTAAAATAAAAAAAATACATAGACTATCATTCACTCATGGCATATATTTTCACTCTTAAACTCTGATCTTAAAAATATTTTAAAATTTATGTATTTGTCATTAAGACTTCATTTCAAAATTGCATTACTCTCTTATATTTGTTTGAAATATACAGTTCAGCTTTACCAAATCAAAATGATCATTTCCTGATTCTGTTCGACTGAATATCAAGTGTTTCTTTGGCACTTTTTATTGCTGGTTTTAATGTGGAATTTATTACATGTTTGCAGTTGTGGATTCAACTGCTAAAGGAATGGATGGAGTTCTCAGTGGTACTTTTTCTTCCTTCGGCGTGTACGACCAGTGTTTGGAAACCATTGTTCCAAATCCTAAAAAGAAAGAAGAAATATTATTTCAAGGACAGTATTGCATGATTGACTTCAGATTTCCTTTACCACCCAAGACAAAGCGGTACAGGCTGCATGATCGACTGGACGATTTACAGAATTTTACTGGAACGGTAAGAAGAAAACTAATTAGATCTGATTCTTAAAATGAAATATCGATAGCAAAGCGTATAAAGTGAGGTCCCTCTAAAAAATTGTGAAATCAAAGTAAAGTGCCAAGTGCAGTAAACACAGTTATTAATTTTCCATAGTGGTGGGCAAAGGCTAGTATGTCATCCATCTTTCTCCGTTTCATAAGCTCTTAAGCTTAACATTCAACATCGGTCCAATCCATTTGGTGGGAACCAGACCGGTTGCATTTTCAGTTCATAAAATTTGGTGGGCCATTCACAGGTCAGACTGTTCCAACTGAAAAACATCACCCACGGGCAACATGATCCTCTGACTACTACGCCCCTTCCCTTTCCCGCGATTTCGAAACGAGTCCCCCCATGCCCTGATCTCCCCAGAATGACTCCCACCCACTCTCCCCTTTCCATATTTTGTGGTTTTCGCTTTTATGAGAGAATCTGGCTCCCCCTAATCCGCTATCGCGTTTCAGTTTTATTCCCTAGTGCTCCAAAAAATATCAAACCGAATGGAAGTAAAACTATTTTTCCTGCACTACTCCATTTTTCATTGGATTCTTACATTGGCGAAACGTTTTGGCACACTGTGTTCCCAAAAAATGGGAAATGGATTATTGGTGAATGCCCCACTTTAGATGAGCAGCGGCATCGAATCAGTTATCACGCGTGCTCTACTTTTTCCAACTGCTGTAATTTGATTTCCACTATAAGGCAAGTACGCACAAATAAAGGGGATGATCGCATATCCATGAATGTTATCCAAACAAACAGTAAACTAACATCTATTTATGAATGACCATAAAAGTGATTCTTCTTTCCTTAGGAAGTTATGAAATTTTTCAGCACAAAAGTTCATCTGATGTACTATGCACCCATGAAACTAGGGATCTGTATTCCATCTGGCTGCACAGAAGATGATCTAATGAGTATTTTAATATTCGGTAATGACCCGTATTTGGCCTATTATGTATCTGAAGTTTACAATATTTATATGAATTCCAGTTATTCTGATGTATAATTCCGTTTCTTTGCAGTGGCTGAAAACTATAAATTTGATGCCGAGATAGCACACTGTGAAATAAAACAGAAGGAACATACCGTTTCAGGAGTTCAAGTTTTTGCAGTGTATGAATAATCCGATGATAATTAAATAAATCTCTTTATAATTAACACTGGTTATTTGGAAAATTTGAAACTATTTTTTAATTAAGACGTTATTATCTTATTAATGGCTTATTAATCAGTAATTCTGTTATAGATTTCATAAATTTTACTCCCTTGTAAAATATTATTTTTAAAAGCAATGATATTTTGTATGTTAGTTGCCAAAGAAGATTTTGTGAAGAAACACGGAATTCATTCTTTCCCCCTTACTCTTCTTTTCTTCATTTATATAATTTTTTTATTTTTAAAATTCTTTTACATTGTTTTTTAAATATTATTTTCTTATTTTATTTTTAAAAATTCATTATTATGCTGCTTTTTTTCAATAAAAATATATTTTCTATATGTCTAATTGAATTGTAGTTTAAACTTTCTTCTGTAAGCCTTATGTTTTTTTTAAATTATTTATTTATTTATTAATTTCTTGTGTGTGTGTGATACAGGAATATAAGTTGGTGTAATTTTTTTTTAAATTCAGATTTTAAATAAATGAATCAGGAACGCAGAAAAATAAAAAAAAAATGTTAAAAAAAAATATGCATCTATATCACTTGACTTCTGAACTTTGGATGTTTCCCTACAGCTTATTCTTACTTGGCACCATTTCTGAACACCTTACTGGCCACAAGAAAGAGATATTGCCCCCCCTAAGAAACAGCAACAGCATCATCATCTCATCTTTAAAATTGTCATTAAAAAACTGAAAAAAACGGACAAATTCAACCCTCACAAATAAACACACAAAGGGTAGTTTTTTAACAACCCAACCCCCACGAAAAACAACACACCCCACTCCAAAAAAAATATCACTGAAAACACACATAAAAAAAGTTTTCAAGAATTAAAAAAAAAAATTCATTTTCTTTAAAACAATTTAAACCCCAGGCCTGTAAAACGCCCATAACTATCAAAAGGTAAGGAAAAAACAAATAATAATAAAAAAAATTACTTAGAAATGAGGACCCAAAGCTTATGATGAAAGAGATACACAAGCCCAATTTGGTGCCGGTTTTTATTCCATTTTTTTTTGGCAGAAGGAACCAGTGTGGACTCAACTCCCATTTTCTATAAAAAATCTCTTTAACCAAAATTTCCAGGACAATAAAAATAGTAAAAAAAAAAACAATTTCAGCTAAAAAAAAAAGGAAAAAAAACTTATATCAAAATACCTACATGAACTTTTTTTTTCAAACTAAAACGAAGAAAAAAAATGTTAACTAATCAACTTGCACAAAATAAAAAGGGTAATTGGACGCTCCGCGGGCCAATAAAAACTCGCCGGACTAGCCAGACAAAAAGACAGTATAAAATAAGCTAGAGATAAAAAGTTTGACCTAACCAAGAAAATAAAGCCCAATGGCTCAGTCCCTATCAAATGGTCACCCAATTTCCGCTGATTTCCCAAATTTTTCTCAATTTCCCAAGACATTCCCTGTTTTCTTGCAAATTTTTGAACCACGCCTGCCGATGGGCCGCTATTGGTTCCTTCAGATGGAAATTTTTGGTGTATTGGCATCTGAACACATAGTGGTCGACATCTCCAATAGAACCACAGGTGCATAAGGATGAATTTAGTTTTCTAAACCTATTTAGATAATAGGGAAATGCTCCGTGTCCCGACAAGAAGAAAATCCATACTTGCTAAAATGGAATAAAAGCGGGCGCCAAATTGGGCATGTGTGTCTCCTGCATCATAAGCCCCGGGTCCTCATTGCTAAGTAATTTTTATTATTATTATTTGTATTTTCCTTACCTTGTGATAGTTATGGACGTTTTCCAGGTCTGGTGTTTAAATTGTTTTAAATAAAATGAATTTTTTTAACTTGATATTTTTTTTGAATTCTTGCAAACTTTTTTTGTGTGTGTTTTCAGTGACATTTTGTTTTGGAGTGTGATGTGTTGTTTTTTGTGGGGGTGGGGTTGTTACAGAACTACCCATTTGTGTGGGTTGAATTTGTTCGCTTTCTTCAGTTTTTCTGTGTGTATTTTAAGTGTTTTTGAAATGAAAAAAAAATTCTTATAAATTCGCCCCCCCCCCAGAAATTGTATTTTTTCCCCCAGTCACACAGTATTGTGATTTCTCTTTATTTTGTCTGGGTTCACATTGTAAATTGATATTTTGTAATAATGTAATTGTTCAGGATTATTCTAAGATGTATTTAAATTCCACCCCTGTTTTTGGAGAAGTATGTGCAATAGTTTTGTGTATTGTTGTGAAGTTATTGCATAATACAGGCTAATATTTTTATGTTTCTTACATCCACCTAGCTCTGCTTGCCCCTGGAGACTGGGTGGCTGTTCCCTTTCATGCTAACAGCAGTCTCTCTCTTTTCTTTTCTTTTTAATTATTATTATTCCCCATTGTCCCGCTAAAGACCTTACACTCTTTCGGATAGGTCGAGTCGGTGAGAGTTCTTTTCCTTTCTACTAAAAAGATAAAATTTACCTTAAAAATGTCTTCCCATTTTCAGTATGATATTGGCTTACCAATAATGGATCGATATTTTAAAGATGTAGTAGCCATAGGCAACTTAAAATATAATTTCACGAAAATTATTTTTTCTACATTCCCTGTAAATATAGAAAAATTCTAATTTTTTCAAATGCCAATAGGTATGCCGATGCCATTATTGAAAATGCTGCAAGAAAATTCTTTGCGCTAACACAATTTATAAAATTGTATATGAATTATCCATATAATATTTCATGACAAACTGTGGTATCTGAATATACATATCTGAAGTTCAAAGACATAACCATTCAATTGTAATGCTACTCACTGGAATTTGATAAATTTCTTAAACGCTTGACTGGAATATTTTAAGAATTTAAATTTCTACTACGGTTTTCACCCTTCAATTAATGAGTGGTTTAATTGTACTCACATACGTTGGTGTTCGAGAAGTTTGGAAAAGATCATATTGCTTGATCAGCTCTTAATGTTTTACAGCGTTGCTATATGTGTTTTGGCTTCTTTCCTTATCCTCGGCACTTGGATAGAGATGAGCTACGAACCCATCCACAGTCCATCAAAATGTAAGTGTGACCTGCTTTCAAGTTGTTTGTTTGCTACATAAAACTATATTTTTCACTTTGTGTCAACCGATTCTTTGAATGGTTCATCTGAATGCTTTGAATGGTTCATCCGAATGCTTTGAATGGTTCATCTGAATGCTTTGAGTGGTTCATCTGAATGCTTTGAGTGGTTCATCTGAATGCTTTGAATGGTTTATCTGAATGCTTTGAACGGATCATATGAATGCTTTGAATGGCTCAAAGATTGCTTTCAGATGGTTCATCTGAAAGCATCGGTATATCATCTCCGGTTTCATGTTTACTACTCAATTGTCAATAATAGGGTATACGAAAATATCTGGCAAAATGTTAAAGGGTGGTAGAGGGAACTAAAGTTAGCATTTTTGTCAGACAATGTGTGTCCGGAAATAGTGTGTTTCAGCACTGATGACGAAGAAAAATGAGAGATGAAATGAAAGATAGGCCAAAGGAAATATAACAGATATCTTAATGAGATTAAGGTAACAATTCAAAGCTCACATAAGCTTTTATATTTTATAATTGTACAATCTTTTTTGCGATAAATTTGTCAGTTCTGTCGCTTAGAATTAAATTATATATTCTTAAATTCAAAAGGCAGCTTATTCATAGGAAAACACAAAAAAAACAAAATCTTCAAAGCAAGAAAATTTGACAAGACAATTTTGCAAATTTTGTGAGCAACAATTCACATGACTCACTTCAAGTATAATTTCTTAGAATGTTTATATTTTGAATTGTGGTCAATTAATAAATTTGTGATATTTTTAGATTTAGGAAATCGTATCCTTTTGTCCTTCTCGGCTATTTCTAATTTCAAGCGGCTAATCCGCACTAAGACATCTAACGAAAATCTTAGATGCCTCCATGGAATCCAGTTCTTTACAATTACATGGGTGGTTTATGGTCATGCTTACCTTTACCCCGGAATGTTTTCTACAAATTACAGTAAGTAACATATTTAGTACATATAAATAGCTTTTTAGAAAAAAATAATCCTTGAAATTCAATTTATTGTCATTTCTTAAAGGTATGTTTATTTTCTGTCATTTGTTTAAGGTGTTCAGACTAAACCGTTTAAATCCTCAGAAAGTTGTTTGAATATATTTCCATTTTTAAGTAATTCTGTTCTAACAAATTTAAACCATTAATTCATTCATCAAAGAAAAATCTTTTTTTAACAAAAATTTAAAAATCTAAATTACTTAATGCGCTTTTACTCAAACTAGAAAGAATATCTCACAGGATTTTGAAAGATATTTTATTAGTTTCATCGCAAAAAAATTTAAACCAAAAAAAACATTATAACTATTACCGTGGAAAAATAATTCATTCTTTTATCATGATTTACTTTTTTTTAGATTCGCAATTGAAAGGTTTTGTTCCTAAAACTAGTAAATGTTTCATGCTTTTATTTGTACATCATAGAAATTAGAAGGAGGAAATTTATTTCAATGACCTTCTGAAATTTTAAGTAAACAATTCGTTTAATAAATTTAATTTATTTACATATCTACAGGGTATCTCAAAAGATATTATACATACTTAACGTGTTGGTTTGCCAGACTATGATGAATCATTTTTGCATGGAAATTGTGTCTGTAAATGTTGCCACATGATGCTACCACGACCTAAACAACACACAAGGAAAGGAAGCAGATAACAGTGGCAAACGTAACTTTATTAGCACACAAAAAATGGCTATGCACATTAGGAAGAAAATATTGTCACATTACAGGAGATATCAAAATTATTTACATCCACCGTAATACAGACCCGACAACGTCGATATTGATTCTCGGACCCGTTCAAATTGGCCAGGGGTTTCTGAATACCTGCCACCGATCCTATCGAAGAATCCAATGTCCGATGCAATAGATGCCTAATAAAACAGGAACTTCATGTATAATATAAGGGTATGAGATCTTGAAGATGTCTGCCTGAATATTTCTCTCGGCACGTGCATTACGCGTCTCTACAGATTCACCATTTGCCTATTAATGAACCGAAATATACTCCCCGACAATGTTCACATCTGAAATTATCCAGACAGCATTTCCAGACACAACTTCCTATGTAAAAATTGTTCTCCGTGGTCAGACAAACCAACATGTAATGTTTGCATGTGGTTATTTTTGAGACTCCTTGTTATTTCTATCATATTCCTTATATAAAATACACCTACAAAACACAGAATAATAAAAACCATACGATTTCAAATAATTGTAAGTAAACTTATCTGATTAAGAAGAATGCAATTAAAAGGGACTAAAGGTCAAAAGTGGGCTTAACACATGAAGGGTATTGCAATCGAGCCCATTTTGACTAGCCATAGTGCCCGATCATGTGACATATGGCAGCCAATTTTCCTAGTCTAATCAAAGGAGAAATAGCGAAGGCTGAAAGCCTTATATGGATTAAAGAATGATGGCCCATTCAGAGAAAAGGACCGTTTCCCGATGGACCAATTCAATTCTAATTATAATTAAAAATCCTACTATAATGAATTTTAAAATAGAAGAAAGTAGGAAAATTAATCTACTGTATCAGAAATTCATGAAAATTATGTTTTATAAGATTGAGAATCTTCCAATATGTTTAAAGGTGACCTAAAGCAGCAATTTAATGGTTGCAGAAGAAAAGTTAACAGTAAACAAAAAATGACAACATTTTGTGACTTTTTCCTGATTGATTGTGGCAACGAACATTTTAATATACCCATAAATTTCCTTTTAGTAAATTGTACGTTACTTGTTCCAACGAAGATTTTGAGATGTCCATATATTTCGTTTTTGTAAATTGTAGGTGACTTAATCGATCTCTTAGAACTTGTTGTGTAATAAAAATGAAAACTACAATGTTGAGCATGTTTTCTCCAATTCTTCCAATATTATTGCATAATTTTAGAATCATCGTCATTATATGGTTGTTATATCATCTCAATTCATTGTTCTAAAACTTTTGCATGTTTTTCGCATGGCGTAGGAACAAACTGGGTATAAATTTCATAATAAAATAAACAATGAATCTTCCTCTATAAGCCAGATGTCTAGTAAAGACTACTTATCTTAAAAGATCTCTACGTCTAATCAGTTTCCAGTATGCCAGAAGGCAATTTGACTTCAAGGAAAATTGCCAGGTAACAAAAGTTTAACAGAATTTTCTTTTATCACAAGGTTATCGGAAACTGCATATATTTCCTTCTTTAACTGAGCAGAATTGATCTGATATTTCCTTGGAGAAATCTTTGATGATATTGGTTTGTACCGGAAAACTAATTGATTGAATCCCAATTGTATTTTAATTTCAAATGATTACATGATTAGTTTATCCTTTCCATGTTACACAATGCGAATTTTAATAATTTATCCCTTTAATACTTGAGTAACCATTAACTATCACTTGAAATGCTATAAATAACTCAATAGGGGATGTCCTTCTGTTCTGAAGCCGGAGAAAATAAAATGAGAAAATATAATCTTGAGAATTTTCTGAATATAATAACAATTATTACAAAGCTTGAATGAAGTGTCCATTCATTTTTTTATTTAAAATAAATCAGCAGTTCAATCCTACAACCAGATTGGCCCACAAGTTTTGAAACTGAACTCAAATAGACAAAAAGAATAATCTGTTTATAAATTTGAAAGGGTTTTAGCGTACTTCCGTTTATTTAAAATGCTTTAATGTCATTAAATATTAATTCACAAAAGATACTTCAAAGATAACTCATTTTTATACAAGGTGCCTACTAAAGTGCTGAGTCCAGAATGGTGACAGCTATAGTCATATAAGTGGTGCTTAGATATAGTAAAGTGGCTATACACTATGCGATGAAGCATTTATAGCTCCACCTAGTGGCAAAATTCTGATCTAGCGATTTCATCTTGCAAACAGTAAGAGATATGAATAAAAAGTCATTTATAAAGTTGTAGAACATCAACAATTAAGCAAATAATGCACCTTGTATGCGTTAGTATTAGGAGTAGAATACATATTTTTTGGTCATAATGCATTCGTTTGGTCGCGATTTTCAAAACTTTGTCGTCCCAAAACGAGGAACAATGGAGCATTTAATTGTTTTTAGCCTCATTTATCTTTCTTCCTCTCACAAAGCAGATATGGACAGGAATAACTAAATAAAATAAAGGGTTGATCAACCTGTTACTGAAACTTCCAACCAAACGTTAACCGACCAGCGTCATGTTTCCAGATGCGAATTTCAACCGCACTTCTATAATTTTCTATCCCCCAGTAATAGGTGTTCTAATTGTTGTACACGTTATTACTCAAAAAGCATGCCTCATCCATGCATATCGTGTATACAAGGAACGTTATTTGAAATTGTAAGTAGTTCATGATAAACTTGCACCACACATAACTTCTCTCAGCACCCCCTGCCAGCAGTTCCTTCAAAGGTGGTGGCCGGTGAGCCACCACCTTTGATGATGGATGAGCACCTAATTCGCTCAGGATTTTCCTGAACACGGCTTTATTAGAAGAATATAGTCTATTCGGGACGCCATAGTTTTGAAAATCGGCACGAAACAAATTTGTGTCTAAACTTGCGTCAAAACTAATGTCTTTTCGTACTAAATGATAATGCTGTAAAACTTTTTAATTGGCTTTCTTATCGCTTCTCAAACCGTTTTCGAAATAGGTATGCTAATTCCGAATTTCATAGATTTTACCGATCGCATAGCGCAAAGTCACTTAACTATATTTAGATATCATTTTATGACTATAGCTGTCGTCTTTCTGAAGTTAAGGAGAGGTCAAGACTTTATTCGGCACCCTATATATTGTTTACATTACATACCGTTATACGGAAGATTTAAAAGTATAGAGACTCCTAGTAAAAACTTGAATGTCATCGATGTAAAATTGAGAAGAATCTACGTTATGCCACCATGTGCCTTAAAACTATCAGGTGGAAGAAAGTCTTTGCCAAAACATCTGCGAGAGAATATCCGACTACTTATGAAAATTACTAGCGAACATGAAAAGTTGTTCCGTAACGGTCTGCAGTAGCTTTCTCCAACTCAATGGCTACCTACATCAAAAATGAACGTTACTAACCACCTGATTCTCGGAAGTCTACGCTGTAGAAACTCGTCAAGAATTTTTTTTTTTTTTTTTTGCTTGAGTGATCTAGAAAAAAATGCAGCCAGTCCACTAAGAATACTAAAAAATTTCTTGCACTCACGAATATTTCTTACACTTAGTTACGGTTAGTTGATTTCATCAGTTAGTTGGTGGGTGTTATATGTGCCTGTAATTTTTTTAGTACATTCAGTTAGTGGGCCTCAAAATATTTTTTTACACAACAGGTGATTCGCACGAAGGTTGGAAACCGCTGCTCTATACTTTATGTATGCTCCAGGCTTATGGGGCAAAACTCTCCATAAGCCTAGTATGTGTCTGAAAACTCTCAATGCAGCCATATAAATTTTCTTTTTTTTTTTGTTTCCGTTATAGAATAATTTTTCGAACGCGCCCGAAAACAGACAAAGGCTTACTTTTATTTCCACTGTTGTCCATCCCCACTGATGGACAAGCGTGGAAATAAAATCTTCGTGATTCTAGATACAGGGGCATCTAATGGTGCTAGGCACCCAAATAACGTAAAAGAATTCCTCTAAAGCGTCAAATATGTAGCGACTTTCTATTGCATATATCATGATTTCTCGTATAACGAGCTATTGAAACTTGTTCATTTTGGAAAAATAAAACAAATAAATTATCTATACAGTGCTAACTCATACAACACGCCACTTATTAACAGAGTTAGACCGGATTAAAGTTATATTTACTTTTTATCTAAGTTGCACGATAAAATCATGAGCATCGATCAAGTAAAATAATTATATCTTTACATTTCTATACATCTTGACTAAAGAAATAATAGAAATTTAAATTAAAAGAAAAATATGTTATTGCAATGTATATGTTATATGTAATGCAAAATATGTTATTGTTTTTTATTTTAATTAAAATTTAATTAATTAATTTTGCTAAATTTTAAGAATTATAACTATTGACTAAAGAAAGATCGATTAGGTAAAATAATTATATCTTCACATTTCTATACATCTTGACTAAAATGAAAGAAAGATTTAAATAAGAAAACGTTTTAATCGTACCATTATTTTATTGCAACATTAAAGCTTTTTTAACACATATCTCCTATTTCTGTTTTGTTTTCAGGCACAATGTTCCGTATGCCGGATGTGACATCTCAGCCAGTTGCTCAAATGATCGTAAATGGATCGGAAGCCATTGATACTTTCCTTTTTATAGGGTAAAAGATGTTATATATTATAAACCACTTTTATATGATTAACACTTTATTTTAGAAGAAAAGGCAGGCGTAATATAGCATCAGTAGTTGAATTAAAAAAATCTTTCATTTAGGAATCGTCGTTAGATAGGATGCTTTTAACTTTTCAGATGATATTTAACTCTTTAATCCCGAGGCGACTTTTTTCTTCTAGGCCCTTTAAAACCGGGATTATTTGGGAGGAAGCGACCTGAATTGGACTCTCCCAACCTGGGTGGTCATATACCCCATCCCCTGCTATAACCTTCCCTTAAAGCGCACGGAAATGGGCCGTGGTCGGCAAGGATAAGTGGACCCCTTACCGCTCTTATCTCCTAAGCGATCTCGGCACCTCTCCTCCCCTCAAAAGAAGCCAACTGACTCAGACCGGCGTTCGTCGCTGTTAAGGGGAAATTTTTAGACCGCCCGAGACCGCCTCGCTAGATGTGAGAGGGATAAGGTAAATCGAATCCATCGCCATTATTCAGAAAAGTGCGCTCGAAGGCAGCAAGTCTTTCAAAGTGCTTTACATGGTTAACAAAAGAGAAAGAGCGTTGCCGTCAAACCTTTTTCATATTGCTGAGACACGAGAAAATCCACGAAAGCTTTAGATCGGTTGAAACCGGATCTCAGCGAGTTACAGTGACAGTTATTCGTATACTAGAGCTTCAGTAGAAATAATTTTATGAATTAAAATTTAAGAAGCGTTTTTAAGAAATGGAGAACTTCGAAATTATTACATATACAGCAAACTCTCGCTACAACGATATCCGATGCGAAGCTAAATCCCTCTACAACAATAAAATTTTGTGGTCCCGGTGAATTTGCGTAGAACATAATGTTAATCTCCCCTCAATATAACGATATTCTGTACAACAATAAACCCCTGTACAACAATGTTTATTTTTTAAATCTCAACATCATTTTCTTTCTCTGTAACAATATTTCTGTTTCGAAATATGATGATGTTACAGATCCATCGCAATCTTTATTGATATCCCAGGAAGCTCTTCAATCACTTCAGTCCCTACGGGCATTTTTTCAAGCCTTTCATTCACAAATGATGATCATTTTCGTGCATTAGACTCTGTGCAAACCTTGTTAGTTGACTTAACAGTTAAAAAATGAATAAGTAAACGAAAATATTGTATTTTTTCGATAAATAAGTTTCTCAAGTTTGTGAACTATTTTATTGTATGTTGTAATTTTCAAATTTTTGTTTGCTTTAACAATCATTAACACGCTAGTGATGCTTTTTTTTGCAAAATGTATATTGATGTATTGTGTCCACATTAAAACAACCAAAATTTAAGTTTTTTATATTGTAATTATATCGCCCCTCGATATAACAATACATCCCTCTATAGCAATATCTTTATTTGGTCCCCAAAGTATTGTTGTAACGAGGTATTACTGTATATTGTGAAATATAAGTAATAATTCATGTATAGGTTTATCGAATATCTTTTTTATTTTTCTGATATATGATTCTTTTCCTTAAGTATTTTTACTATGTAATTTCCGTTCCTTATCGTCTGTTAGCATAAACAATAATCAATTATTCAGGGGACGCATCCTGATTCATAATTTGCTTTTATCAAACAATGTAAGGAAATCGAACTTCGGATTTTCAAGGGTACTTTCTGATTTCTACAATGATCACAATTCCAAAATATTACTTTATTTTTCTTGATAATTTTCAATGCCTTATGAAAAGGGTTATTTATGGATCAATTTAATTGACAATTGAAAGATATTAGACTTTTCTAACTTTTTCTAATGATTTAAATAGTTATTACAGAATTTCAGCAGGTATGAATGACATCTTTTCCCTCCACCGCAAAACTTAATAATCCATTTTCTCACTCAGTCGTTGAAACTGTTTTATTAATATTCTGTGAAACGCCAGTCAAAGTAATATTTTAATTCGAGTTCTTGCAAATTAAGAAATGTGATTGCAAAAGGCCATAGTTTATGTGCTGTATTTAAAACCTAATATATGTATATGTTACAGTTAAAGCGTAGAATCCGTTATTTCATAGAATAACTAGGTATTTCATGAAATACATAGTTCTTTTAAATCCGTAATTTCATAGCATAACTATTTCATGAATTACCTAGTTGAATGCTTAGTTATACGCACGTATTCAAAATCCACTGAACTGTATATGTGTTATCTGTTTTATTTTTGTACAATATGTTGCTACATTGATCATTTCCAATTCGAAAAATTCTCGGTGCCCCTTTCTTGTATGAGAAATTCATTTCATTTGCCTCTTCAGACAACCGTATGAAGTATAATTTCAATTGCGTCATTTTTTTAATTGGACTCTTTATTTATAGCGTTTTATTTAGTCGCTTTGGAGCAAATACCCACAGGTAGAAGAAAAAAAATTTCAGGTTCAAAACTCTGTTAATAGCAATTCCTGTTTTTAGCCTTTTTTAGGATAACAAACGATTGAACCGTTTGATTTTGAAGGTGAACTTCTGCAGACTCGGCAGAAATTGTTTTTTTGTTTTGTTTTTTCAATTTGATGAAGGTGATTGCATCGTTTGGTGTAAAACTTGAAATTCTGCCATTAACAGTTATGTTGCAGTAAAGCATCAATGTTTCCGTACGATGTTAAATGGGGACTTCTGAGAAGAAGACCCCTTTTTAACATCAATTTTGCAGTTCATCGCTAGAGACCAGTATACATATTACAAGAAAAAACGCTTGACCGATGACTTTTATGAAGAAACATGGCAAAAGAACAAAAACTAATGTTTAAAATTTCTGAAAATTAATTAATACTTTTCGTCATTTAAAGTGCACCAGTTCTAACTCCCAAGAAATAGAGAAATAAATTTAAGATTGCCCACTGATCCTATAACCGACCACGATAACGATTGTGACTAGCAAAATGGGTGATATCGGAAAAAATGTAAAACACTTTCCAGAAGGACACCTCAATTTTTGGAAAGAGATCCAAACTTACCCAAGAGAATCTTCAATTGACCCTCAAGAGGACTAAAATTCATTTACACTAGTTTTTTAACTATTAACTTTTGTTCTAAAATCTGAATTTTGCTTAAAAACAAATAAATTTTACACTTTATTTTGTTTTATTTGAGTTTAACTTTAAATTAATTTACAAATAAACAAATTTTGAATTTTATTTGAGTTTGATTGATATTTCTGGTTTTATAATTGTTTTCCCTGAATTTTTTAAATCTGAATTTTACAATAAAAGCAATACCTTTTCAAATTTAAATTTATTTGCAAATAAATAAACTTTTAATTATATTTTAATTTTACTGATATTCCAGGCTTTATAATCATTTTCGTTGATTTTTTTTGTCTAAATCTAAATTTTACTTAAAAACAAATGACTTTAAAATTTGATTGGATTCTTTTAAAATTAAGTTTACTTGCAAATAAATAAATCTTGAATTTTATTTTAGTTCATATTTCTGACTTCTAATTATTTCTCCCTGATTTTTTTTCTGTTTTAAATCTGACTTTTATTTAGAAACGAATAAGTTTAAAATTCCATTTTATTTTGAGTCTTTAAGTTTAAATTTACTCGCAAATAAATAAATTTTGAATTTTAGTTTCATTAATATTCTTGGCTTTATAATAAATTATTCTCTAAAATTCTGAAACGTTTATACCGTTTGATGTTAAAAGGGGATTTCTGCAAAATTTAAATTTGAATTTTTGCAAAAATTAATAACTGTAATATTTTTTTAGTAATAGCTGCAATATATTTTTTCTACTGTGAATCACAATAGAGATATCTTGGACCCTAATTTCGATGTTGTTTACAGCCCATTCGTTTTTTTTTCTCCTCTTGGAAAATTTTAAAAATGTCAGAAGTTCCCTTTTTAAATCAATTGATTCAATTATAAATTAAGATATTTTAATGCTTAACTTTGATACTGAACAATTTCAGTTTTCAAAAAATCATTTGTTAATGATTTCCTGATCTACACTAGTAATATAAATAAAGACCATTAAGTATAGATAATTCATATTCAATTTTTAATGTTCATCTATATAGTTAAAATAATTGGCAAAACCACTGGACCGATTTCGATGATTTTTTTTTCATATGGAAGCTTATGACGTCTAGATCTGTCATCAATGGTCGTGTGCCACCACCACCCTCCATTTTAGAGAGAAATCGAAAAAATACTTCTCCACTGTACTTTCTCTATGGAGAAAAACCCTGAATCAGTCCCCCAAGAGCCAACCACTGGATCAATTTTGATATTTTTATTTCATATGAGAGTTGATGACCTTTAGATCTGTCATCAATGGTCGTGTGCCACCACCACCCTCCATTTTATAGAGAAATCGAAAAAATACTTCTCCACTGTACTTTCTCTATGGGGAAAAACCCTGAGTCAGTCCCCCCAGAGCCAACCACTGAATCAATTTTGATAATTTTTATTTCATATGAGAGTTGATGACCTTTAGATATGTCATCAATGATCGTTCTGCCATATACCACCCTCCATTTTGAGATATCACAAAATAAAACTTTGGCAGAGTCCCTCAGACTTTACAACCGCCATTGCGCCAATTTATTTCACCAAGCTACAAGCACAGCTAAGGGCTATTAATATCAATGGCGAACAGTTGGTCGCCGAAGGTGGCTAGTATCGAAATAATAAGTATCTAAATTACTATTCATCAGTAGTTATTCCATGAAAAATTTGGAAATGATTGAAAAAGAAAAATTGAAAATTAAATAATATTGAATGCGTTGAATTGAAAAATATGTATGTTAACTTCTTAAACTATTCTTTAACTTTCAGAGGAATGCTGGTGTGTTATTTAACTGTAAAGAGAGTGAAGTTCGAGAAGAAGAGCTTTAATATATTTTCTTTTATATTCTATAAATTATGGAGGTAAGATCTTAAAATCAGTAATTACTCAAATTCAATTTTAAATAATTTTTACACATAGAAGTGCTCTAAATTGTTCTTAAAAGAATTCTAAAATCAGTTATACATAAAATATATCCCAAAATCTTCTACCTCAAAATATTAGAAATTAATTCTACAATACATTTTTTCTTTTAATTCAAACATTAAATTCATATTTTAGTGTCTAATGGCGCCACGTCTGTCTTAGCATAAGCAAGAGAGTGAAAGTAGAAATTTAAACTTTTTTCATTAAGTGTCCCGACAATGCCCACAGCATATAACATTAAAAAAATATTGCCATTAACTTGTTTAGTCGATATAATTTTCATTTTATAAACGTTATTATTTTTAAAGATGTATAATCAATACTTAAACATTAATAAGTGTGAAAATACAAAACAAAATCAAATTAAATTTCCATTTAAAATTTATTTATTCAAATAATAACAAAATTAAACTTGAATTTTGAAGGAAAAGAGACCTGACAAGAATCGGAATAGTAAATTTCTTCCTTAATTCATTTTTGTATTTAAGTAAATAAATATCTTTTTTTTTGGCATATACTTTACGAAATAGGTGTTTTGTCGTTTAAATTTTGAAGAATTTTTCAATTTAGTAAAAATTATTGTAAATTATATTTAATCATTATTAATTACATTTTCTCATATTTCTATTTACAGATGACTATTTTACATATCTGCACTAAAATTCTTTCTCGTTCCAGAATCGCACCAGTGCTGTATTTTATACTCTTGATAAGTACGTTGGGTCCTCTTTTGGGTTCCGGCCCGGTATTCCACGAAACAATGAGAGATTCTGTTTACTCTTGTTTTCAGTCTTGGTGGCAAAATGCACTTTTTATCAACAATTTCTTTCATGCGAAAGAAATGGTAAGATTTCTTTTTCCTCATTTGAGTTAATGATGAACTCAAAACAGTGCCGCTTCTCCTTTTTTAAAACAATTACCTGTTCAGAGTAATACGATTAACCTTTTTTACTCTTATAATGCATTACATCGCTAACAGTGTAATTTGCAACTGTTGGTAATATTTAATTTTTTTAAATATTAATGGTGTTAAATGGTAAACATGATTTCAAATCTTATAAATCATTTAAACAACTTGCAAGATATTCATAGATGTTATGTTTGCAGTATCCCTTTATAAAATAAAACATGAGGAGCATATGGCAGTAAGAAACTCTGGGATTCGAAAAACTCTATTATTGCCAATGAAAGAAAAACTTTAATTTTAAATAATGAGCGACAAAGAAGTATATCGTCGCTTAGACAAGCAACACCACCTACCTCAATTTTTTGAAATTTCAAAGAGGAAGAGAAAAAACTGAATTTTTCGCAATCAATAACATTTGTTAACCACTTAACTGAATAGTTTTCTTTGCTATCTAATAAGATGACACCTCCTGTTTTGGAAAGGGGCTGTCGTTTTCATTCATCTAAGAAGGCATAGGTTACTTAAGATGTTTATGGATCCTACATATTTTTTTGGTCAAATTATAAAGCTAATTAATGATTGAATTTTAGTTTATAAGACTAAAATTTCGATAATTCGATGCACGAGTATTCTCGGGCTGTTAAGTTAAGCGGTTAAGAATATGTGATCTCATGTTTATATCAGGTGTTTTAAAAAATGCATAAGTATTCGCTATTGTTTACGAAAAATTCAGTATTTTCTTCCTCTTTGAAATTTTTAAAAATTGACATTGATGGTGTTGCTTGTTAAGTTACGATATAAAAGTTTGAAAATGTTTCCACGCGTTTAAAATTTACCTTTTTCTTTTCAAACTGTAATTTTTTACTGTGGATTAATGAACGAAAATTTCAATGTTTTTATTTTGAATAAAGTAAATACAAAATGGACAGAAGTTCTCTTACAATTGACCCAATTCATACTAAATTGAAAGAGGAGAAATCCTCCCCCCGCCCATTTAATTTTGAAATTCAATGCTCATTTTGCAAGTGAAAGAAGCATGTGATTTCGTGTTCATAATTTTCATAATATACCGACAGTAAGATAAAATAGTGTATAGTTAGATAGTAGGAGACATCGTAGTTATCTTTTTTAACTGATTATGACGTCACGTGAATTGACTCCATTCAAG
The DNA here is from genome assembly GCA_013235015.1 of Araneus ventricosus. Classification (NCBI taxonomy): domain Eukaryota; kingdom Metazoa; phylum Arthropoda; class Arachnida; order Araneae; family Araneidae; genus Araneus; species Araneus ventricosus. The sequence continues at coordinate 4,588 of BGPR01004497.1, read as the reverse complement.
CTCTAAAATAATAATTAATTACAGTAGAACTTCGATGGCCCGTGACCGTCGAAACCAGGGCAGTGACGGCTAACTGAATAGACGGATAACAGAAATCTCTTAGTACATATGTTTTAAGAGAATGTGACTGTACAGTAACGCGATTTCACTGCTGGTTTGAGACGAAAATGAAAATAAAATCCTTTAAAAGTGATTAATACATACATGTTGTATTTATTTTTACAAAACGATCAATGTAAACTTCAATACAAGAGTAGCAATGTACAGAAATGTATGGTAAAACTACAAACCCAAGTTACTTTTTGCTTTTTAGACGACGATGGACGGTTAAATGAATTACGGTTAATCGAAGTTTCACTATAATTAATTTAGGACCTCAATTTTTATTTTATTATTACTAGTAGTTCTGTGAACAGTATTTTTCGCTTCAAAAAAAAAAATCTAAGATCTGCTCTTCATGTCAGCCTCCAAAAAGGTTTAGCCCTCCCCTCCCCCATTTTTTAATGCGAATTATTTACACAAGTCTCTGATTTTAACAGCATTCTTAGATATTTAACTGTAATTTTGAGAGTGCTGTTAAAATCTTTATATATAAAACGCTAACATGCGTGGCACAGAAATCGAGCTTATTACTTAGTGTCTAATGGCAACAGTTAAATGTAAACAAACCGCCAGCCGTACAAATTTTCAGTCTGTTTAGTTGAACGTTTTTTCAACCGTCGCTTAGATTTTTAATGGAGCTGCAAAATATAATTAGAAATGCTCGGACGAGGGCTCGCCGAGTCACCGAAACCTCGATTCAGTCAGAGGAAAGGAGATCTAAAAGAAATACTGTTGACAGAAATAGGCGTCTAACAGAAAGTCTAATGGACCTTATGCATGTGACGTCACATCCTCCGACACGTGACCTGCCGGAGGCAGCCATTGGTCAGTCTTAAACAGCTGACTCAGAACTGCTTTTATTTCTGAGTCGCTTATAGGCCGATCGCTTTGTTTATTCCTCCACAGCTGTTTTTTTATACTCTCGAACCCAAACGGTGCATAAGGTCCATTGAACGAGAAAATATAGATAATTCGGTAGCCATGTTAGGCATAACTTCATAAGTACAGCATGCCACTACAGTTGATCTGATGTGAAACAACTTTAAATGAGTTTAAGACGTAGAGCTCACAATATTTCTTACAATAAAATAAAGCTTTGGATGAAATTATTCTAAAGAGATCTGTTAGAAATGAAGCAGATGGGCTTTGGCGATCCATAGAACGTTCAGCTCAACATCAAAATAGTTTAAGTCGGTGACGGGGAAATCGTGTTAAATTCAGAAATTGAGGTGAACATCATGAAGCTTATTATTGTCATCATTGTATATTGGGTGCTTTTCCGTTATACACTCACCATTTGGCAATTTTTTTTTCTGTCTTGGCGAATTTTCTTGGAGCGCTGAATCGCCACCTTGGCTCAACTTCTTTTTTGACGGTAGTTGACGCGCGCTGTATTTTTGGCTAGCTGAAGCGTCAGGAGCCAGAATGCGCCAATTTGGCCGAAAATGAATGGTGTGCATATAACGGATGATGCTCTGGCGCGGGTTCAGCTAGTTTCCAAAATTACAATTAAATGTCATTTTCTATTATCGGTATTTTTGGAGGCATTATGAATGGAGTTTCGTTTGGCTAGAATCGTTAAAATTACATGAATCGTTGAATATTACGTGAAAAATAACCATAAAAACAGCCAACATCTTGAAAAAAAATCAAAAAATAAAAATGCTTACACATATGTCGTTTTCAATAAATACAAGGAACATTCATGCTCAGTTCGAAGAAAATCGAACAACACTTTTGGGTTGTGACAGCGTAACCAACAAATTTACAGAAAAACAGACGAAACGCCATACAGTACAGTTAAAACAGGATCTCGCTTCACTAAATAAATTATTTGTTATTTTATTATATTAAATAATAACTTATACACTTATTTTTCCTATTCGGGTATTCTTAGTAAAAAAGAATATACTTTTGTGGAATAAAGAAAAATACCTTATATTGAAGATTAATACTCGCGCATTTTAGGATTTACCTGTAAAAGAAATTACTTTCCATCCATAAGTGTATTCGGCAGTTTTTATTAGAAAACAATGAAGGTTTTGAATCATTTTTGTGTTCTAAAATTTAGTAATGATGCAATTTATTTTTATAGTGCCTGGAGCATACTTGGTTTGTGTCATGTGAGCTTCAGCTGTATCTCTTATCGATCTTTGTGATATTCCCCTTGATATGGTAATGTTGCTATCAATACGTCAGTGCTTTAATTCTACTGCTGTTATAAAATGTCAGATAATATATCTTAAAATGCAATTACTAAGCCATATATAAAAAATCTTTCCAGGTCTAAAAAGATCGGAATGGCACTCAATGCTTTGATAGTGGTAGGTTCAGTTGTCTATACTGGAGTTGTGACTTACTTCTTTGACCTTTCACCAACTGTAACAATCACACATTTGAATCCCGAGTAAGTGGATTTTAAAATTTATTATCCTAAATTTTTAAAGAAATGCTCTCATAGAACACTCTCTACAAAATGTCTGTGGGTCCGTTCAAATATTACGTAAGCACCCAAGGGGGGAGGAGGGGGTTTGCGATTTGCTTATTTTTGCTGACAAGGGGGGAGGGGGAGTATGAGCGATGCTTACGTAAGACATTAAAATAACTTTATTTCCGAAAATCTCTTGTAACTTGCACAAATAATTTAATTTAAAAAATTAAATTTGAAAAAAAGTTAAATTTGGCAAAAGAAAATTAAACATGATTTTTGTAAGCTTAAACTTGAAATTGTAAGGAAATTAAACTCACATTTTTTTTTTCATTTTAAGCCGAGTTAAGAGTATTTTTTTGAATGTCCCAATTTTAAAATTAGATTATTACTGTATACGTTTTGTAAAAAAAAAAAAAGAACGGGGGGGTTGCCGTTTCTGCATAATTATAAGAGGGGTTTGCGGTGCTTATTTTTTGCTGACAAGAGGGAGGGTCAAAAATACAAAAACATAACCAAAAAATACCAAAAACATGCTTACGTAATATTTGAACGACCCCTGTAACATAAAACATACTCTACAGATATTAAAGTAATCTGCATGAAATTTATAACAAAGATTCTGTTAAACAAGTGTTGAAAGTGCATGCTTATTTCATCGAGGCACGTCGCAACCAGCTATTACATACCCTTCGTCAATCAGCGAAGTGCGAGTACATCCTGTCCTTCAGTTAAGTTCGCAAATAGAAACTCACGCTGCTTATTTCAGGGGATATTGGTCTGCAAAGTGATCGAAAATTTAAAACAATTATAACTTTTTAAATACGTATTATCGAAAGAGTCTGTAAAAAGAGCTTCGTGTATCTCATTTCTTTTGTTTCAAGGTTTTATATATTTACTTGTTTTAGAAATTAAACTTAAAAGTTACCTAATCTTCAGAATCGATGTTAATACATGACTTCACTAGAAGACTAGAAGAGGAAACAAGTTATGGCTGTATTCAAATCTATCTCTGCTGTCCAATGAAGACTTAAAACCAGCAAAAATAAAGAGCACCAAATAGGTATTCCAAATTCAGTTGCATGATATTTTAAAAAGCCAAGTAAGAAACAGAATTTACTTTTTCCATTGAAACCATGAGTCTATAGTAATTGTGGGCAATATTCAATTTTTAAGTAAATCTGTTAAAAATAAAATTTCTAAAGATAAAAGAAACTGTATACAACAAACTTTCTGACGAATTCTTTCTATCACGTATATGTACAAAATTTCCATTTTTTTAAAAAATTGCACTTGAACCTTACGGACACCTTTTACTGCAGAATTTCGTGTTGTCTACTGTCTTATTGAAGAAAATATAACTTTGATTTAGATTATTGTGCTTTTCTTTTAAAAACCATTTCGCTAATTATGTAGCTTTTCAAATTCTTCTGATGATGGTTCATATCCCCCATCTGAGAAGCTTAGTTAGACCATATAATTTAACAAAGTGCAAGAAAACACAGGATCTGTTACAGCCTGTTAGAAGGAGAATTCGGTACACTGCAAAAGATGTGGAGAGAGGGAGGTGCACTGGAATTGCATTTCTTGCAACTGGAAAAATACCTTTATTCATCCTCAAAGAATAAGCATCTAAAATGGCACTTGTAAAGCAGGAAAACGCTGAATGCGAGGATCTCTCACCAATGGAAGCGAGGTTCAAAATTACGATGTCCATCCAAAAATAGGCCTCGTGTTGCTTAAAAACGGGACGTTAATGCAACAAAAACTAAAAGTAAACTCTTTGATGGGCATCCCCCAGAGCCCCACCGGGGGATTTCCTGAAATGCAAGATAGGAAGGGGAATGAAACCAGTGCTGCCTGTGCCTTTTCTGAACAATGCAGCAAAATCGTTGAAAGTTGCCCTCCATGAATCAACACAATTCTGTCAAATTTTTCTGAATCTGAAATGAATTACACTTAACTTTCCATAACTCTTTGAAATATTTTACCTACATCAGTGCAACATTTGCTTTGACATTCGTTTGTGTATTTCAGCGATGAAAGAGTGTTTTTCTT
>BGPR01004496.1:86571-111155 GCA_013235015.1 Araneus ventricosus | reverse complement strand
TAGGTCGGCACATAAAGTATGGAAATTGTTTTACCAATTATTTTAAAGTGGTTTATATGTCTGCGCAATTCGACTGCACTTATTAACTAATTTTATTAATATTAACCCGGGAGGACTCGCGAGTGTGGTTTTGGCATCCCACGCTCTAAAAAATTCGTCTGCAGTTTCCCCCATAATCTGAAGTGGTTGGGTCCACTACCCAGATAGCAATTTTAGTTTGCAGCACATTTCTTTCTGCAAATTTGTCGCGACAAGTGTGCAAGTGTGAAACAAGCTTGCAGCAAGTTAACGCAAGCCTCGAAGTCACCATAGGACGAACTTTCAGCAAGATCGCATTGCAAACTCATTGAAAATTATAGCAAAAACAGAGCACGAACACAACCAGGATAGAACTCCCGACCTACCGGTTCGGAAGCTGACGCGGTAACCACTCGGCCAGTTAAACTCTGAGAGGAGAAGATAGATTTCGCTAATGCGTTGTTCCATTCGATTCGTATACGATTTATTTTAAACTATTCTCTTGATTTCATTAATTTTTTGAGTTGCGAATATGATTTGAAGTCAAAGAGAGAGCGATTTTCGCTAATAACTACGTTTTATTAGTAGAATAAATTATGAAATTAGAGTTCAAAAGTAATTACTTTAAAATGGGACAAAATGTATAAGTTTATTTTTCAACGAACATTGACTGTTTTTTCGGTTTAATTCTGTTTATAAACGCTAAAATTTCAACATTAAGAAAAAGGCGATATACTTTTCTTTAAAGTGCGAGTGATACATTTAGTAAAAAGATGGAAAATGTTTCAAAAATTTGTTGATCAAAAAGCTAGTTTTTTTTACAAATTATCATTGATTTATTTAATTAATAAAAAGAAGGACGATCTAGGAGATGCTATTAAAAATCGGATGTTTTTTTTAAACAGAGACAAAGATAATTATCTTTTTGTGCTGTCTTTGCAGGAAGCTTGTTTTGCAAACTTGCAGCAAATTTGATTTGCAAGGGAGGTGGCGCTATTTTGTCACATAGAACTTGCAGCAAAAGCGTTGCAAGCGAGGGTGGCGCTAGTTGTCACAGCGAACTTGCTACAAGTGCGTTTCAAGTTTGACGCGTCAAATTTTGCCATGACAAGGGAATATCAAGTCAAAATCAAACTTGCAAACTTACGTGCTATCTGGGTAGAAGCTCTCTCCAAGGTTATATTCTATACGTCTCTCTCGTCTTCGAATTCTGAACATTTTTGTGGTTTACAACAGGGTTGCCATATTGGCCTTCGTAAGGCCAAATTATGGAAATTTAGCCTTTTTTCAAAGCCTTTGGCCTTAAAAATTTTTCCTTCGGCCTTAGATTCATTTATGGCCTTTTTTCGGCTTTATTTTCGTTTATGACTTTTAGAGCAATTTTTAATAACTTATTTACTTAAATTGCTGAATTATTATTGATTATTAAATATTTTTTAATAAATATTTGATACCACACATTTTAAATGATATATAGTGAGTTGTCAAACGAAATAGCTCTTGCATGGAACGAGGATGTATTAAATTTTTTTCACTTACATTTTAATTTAATAATAGAGCATTGCACATATCCCGATCAACTGGTATTTGTTTTCATGAAGTATTGCCTTTTTTCTCATAACCAATGAGGTCTTCAATCAGTTTGTTACATTTGGCCTTTTTTGGCTTTATTTTTAAGAATATTTGGCCTTATTTTGCTATTTTGATCTGACAACCCTGGACGATTTAGGGTGTGGCGGCATCCCACGCGCGCTCTCGTTTTCTTATTTTTCAGTGTGAAGCACGGCGTGTTCAAGTCGTTCCAGCTGGTCTAGTCCTATTATTTGCAAAATCTGTTATATAACTTTGTGTTCATATGAAAAATACTTCAAAATTTGGATTATTTTATAAATAAATTTTTTTCATAGAAATCAATAATTCCGCGTCTTCTGAAAAGAATGAGTGCTTTTAATTTATTTTTATTAACATTTATGATTATTTTTAGCTTTTTTTACATAATTTTTGTTGTAATTATCATAAATTGCATGACCAGGCAGAATTGCAAAATCATATTTCATTTCTATGTCATTAAATTCTTTGGGGTGTGTTGACACCCCACGCGAGACCTCGTGTTACATTCGCGAGTTCTCCCGGGTAAACTTCAGAAGATGCAGATATGTCATTGCAAATTTCAAACACATCTTTTCAAATGCTGTAATTTCTTCCATCTGTTAGTTTCTTTTCTGTTCACATGTTTAGCTGAAACAAAGTCTAGTCATATGCTAGGATATTATTTTCAACCTCCGACGGGTCATAAAATAAAGACAAATTTGAATTGCAAAATAGTTTCATCACCAGGAGTCAAGTACTATAAAAGTTACTTTTCGACACAGGCATTGTGAAGATTGAGACATGTGTCATACTAGTGGACGAGTTATTCAATACCCTTGTCAAAGGAAGTTGTCGATAGCTTGTTGAGGTCGGTCTCTTTCGTGTCCTGAAGCTCTATGTTGATGCGGAAATGCTGTTCTGTCCCAGGCCTCTGTTCAGGGCTCGAATAATGTGAAAGTCACCTCCGTCTCTATCTCTCGAACCACTTGGTCAACTCGCTGAGCAAAATCTTCACAAACGACAGACTATTGTCCTCGTAAACATTCATCATGAACGTCAGATCCAACATCTTTGAATTTCCTACACCGTTCTAACACAACGTCATAAAGTTTGCTACTTAAACGCGACTTTTTTGCGATGAATTTCTGCTGTGTTATTTTCTGCCTGGGAAAACAACAACGATTGCGATGCACAATTCGCACTTGGAGGTTGAATCGATCATGCTATCCATGTTAAGGATACTCCATCTAACCTCCACCTGATGTGTTGAACTCGACAGTTATAGCGTGGAATGTTCATCGTATAGCAGTACACAGATACACCTCCTGTGAATAGGATGGTCAATTAAGAGTGCGATCGGTGGTTGGCAAAAAATACACCTCGTAACATGGCTTAATGCATGACTTGGCTGAGGATTATGCATTAGTGAATGAAAGTTTGATTCTCAAAATTCTGCCTGTGCTCTTAACCTGCACTGTTCATATATTGCTAAACCACTGGGCACCTTAGAAATGAATTTCTTTCCACGCAGATTTTCTCCAAGAGAAAACCATGTGCGAACCGATTTCCAATGAAACATTTCCAGGAAATCACTCTACCTCTGTCTTTTGAAATGAAGTCAAACTTCTGTGTTTCAAGTGCTACCTAGCAGCTCCGAAGTTTTCCAAGTGTACTTTTAAGAAAAGGAAATACAAAATTTCCGCTGTTTGATGGGAACTTGACTTGTGGGATTGGAAAGATATGCTATATCAAATGAAGCTTAGTCAAATTTCTCTCTCAGGTGCTACCTAAGTGCTTCAAAGTATACTAGTGTACTTTGACGAAGAGAAAACACAGCATTTCCCTTGTTTCATGGTAATTTGATTTATTGATTTGTTAAGATATGCTATATCAACTGCGAGCTGAGTCAAACTTCTATCTCAAGTACTGCTTTGGTCCTCTAAAGTTTTCTTGGTGTACTTCGACAAACAGAAAGTGCCTGATTTTTAGTGCCATTTCATAGAATTTGATTTATTGAATTGGTAAGATATGCTATATCAACTGCGAGCTGAGTCAAACTTCTATCTCAAGTACTGCTTTGGTCCTCCAAAGTTTTCTAGGTGTATTTTGACAAGCAGAAAGTGCCTCATTTTTAGTGCCATTTCGTGGGAATTTGATCTATTGAATTGGTAAGATAAGCCATATCAAGTGAGATTAGAACCATGCAAGAACAAATAGAACAATTATGTGTAAAGCGGCATCATAAATAGAAAAAAGTATCAGAATATTTCTCACGATGGAAATTCTTCGAAATGAAAGATTCAGTGTTCTGTATTTACAGGTATGTTACAAAAAGTAAGGTAACAACAGTTCTGACGGGTCCACAAATTCTCCATGAGAATAAAAGTCTCTGTCTAGAGAACTTAGACGATTACAGCCTTCGAACACTGCTGGTACATAGCACTATTTGTACGATAGAATGCTGAAATCTCATCTAGAAGATGGAGGCATTGAAGGAAACTTGGTCATCGATTGAAATAAGAAGGGTGATAAGATTTGTGTGCTTAAAGCAAACGTCCCCTGCTGAAATTCGTCGGCAACAGGTGAAAATGCACAAAACAAGAGTAATGCCACGAAAACAGTTAAGGTTTGGTACACTGTGTGCTGTATTTGTAGAATTTCATGAAGAATCTTGAGCCTTATTTACAAAAATAGGAAATTTATTGACAGTTTCCACATCACAGACATTTTACACAAACACTCACATAACATACATTACATTAATTCACATCGAATTCCATCTTAACAACCTTTCTTTTTCTTCGTTGCTAGGCACCGTTCGCTCTGCCAAAAATATCGTTGCCACTCTATTTTTATAACCTTTAGAAAAGAAATGATAACAAACTATTTTTTAACGAATTTCTTTCACGGCCAAACGATATTTTAAAATTAATTTCTTTTATGGCCAAACGAGTTTTTAACCTAATTCATTTTTAATCTTTAAATATTTTAATAATTCTACAAATATATATTTTTTATTTGTTACAAATATTACAAAGGGATTGGATAAAGTCAGATCAGACGTGCGAGACTAGCAAAGATGAGGACTGTAAAACACGTCCACCGGAGAGTCACTGAAACGGCTTTCCTACAGTCTGGATTTCGAAACAAGAAATTTTCATCTCTTCGAGCCTTTAAAGAAGCGTCTGAAAGTTCCGCATTTCAGAACCAATGCAGAAGTTCAACAAGCCATCTTGACGGGGCCGATGATGCTGATTTTTTATAAGCCATTGGTGTAGCGATGGAGCAGATGCTTCGACAATGATGATGTCAGAAAGTCCCTGCGCATTTCAAAACCATTTCAGAAGTTCAACAAGCCATCTTTATGGGGCTCCAAGACGTTAATGCTGATATTTTGAGCCATTGGTGTAGCGATGGAGCAAATGCTTCGACAACGATGATGTCAGGAAGTCTCTTACAACCTGTGTATCTCTCTGAATTCGCAAAGAAAGCTTTTCTATGAGGAAGCTTGGTAGATTACTTTTTGAACCGTCCTAGTATTTGAATTTTAGATTTAATATTCCATGCAATAAAATATTTATGAAAATCTGAAAGACTGAACTTATGCCTACTTGAGTTAACTGAAGAAAGTATACTTATGATTTAATACTTCTATAAAGTGCGTATACTGTCGGGATTGACTGAGAATCTTTAGATTATTTATGAATATCCGATTTCGATTATTAATTTGAATATATTGTTGCTGTAAATGCAATTTTGTTGCGCTTGCCTTAAGTTTGAATTTATGTATTGTTCAAAGAAAATAATATTTTATTATTTCAAGTAAAATGTTTTTATAGAAATGGGTATTTCACATGCGCTTAGTTTAAATAAATAAATGTTTGAAGTATGACTACAAAAGTTTTTCAAACTGCATGAATATTTGAAAAATGTACAAGACGTGAACATTCACATGTTATTCAACAATTTATATCACTTTCAGCATAAAACCAATGAAAAAGCATATATTGCTATTGAAAGAGCAGCTACTCTATCGAAGAATCTGATCGAAACTGGATTCCTGAAACAGAGAAATAATTTTTCAATAATAGAGAAATATTTTTAAAAATTTTAAATAGAATCCCCAGAACAATTTAAACAAATGTTCCTTAAAATGCTAACGTCTCAAATGTCAACTTCTAAAGGTCATCCATTTAGATACGAAAAACAAGGGAAACAATAAAAAGCTGCTTTGGAAGATAAAAAGAAAATAATCGTCTGAATTCAATAAACACCGGTTGATCTTTATATGTCTTGTCAGTTTCTGATGCGGTTTTTACATAATTCAACCCAGCCATCCAAAGTGAACTCGTACGACTCATCCAATTTTTTTGGAGTTTCTCATTTCACATGCTCAGTTGCTGCTATTTTTATTTGTCCAGATGTTCCGCCATAGGGCTTTTAAATACACGCCGACAAGTTTAGAGGTAAAGTCAATAGCTTTTTCTCTCTGGTAGAAACTTCGCGATAAAATTAGATTTGCAGCTTCAAACTCAAGGAAAAGAGGAATGTAATATTTGTGTCGTGGAAATATTTTAAGTTATTATCGTAGTCGTATGAATTCTTCTAATTATGTAAATATAGTTAAAGTAAGCACGTTGTTATGAAAAATGAAGTAAGTATAAACTAATAATCTAATGCCCTCTGTTTGGGTTTCATTTTATTTTTAGTTTATTTGTTGATTTATTTAATTGTATTTTCGTATCTAGCGCACTTACAAATGCAATTCAGAGTAAAATTATCCTCCAGCCAGCGATTCTACAAGAATAAAATAATCTAATTGGGAATTATTAATAAAACACAGTATACGCAGAAGTAATAAAATATATAATATATATGTATAAATAAATGTATAGCAACTTAGCTTTTCTGTAGGAAAACATGGAATTTTCTGCAGATTACCAATATAACAAACATTATGAAGATTTAATAACTTTTGTGGATTTAATTAAAATAAAGATAACAATCCCGTGACGATTATTTAGAAACAAGTATAATTACTTTGTTTTATATAAACAGATATTATTAATTCAATATATCACCATTATCAATGTAGCACCACGATGATTATATTATAATAACTTGCAGATTTAATAAAGAACAGAGATAAGTCATGTTCACACGTCTCCCAAAACGAATAAGTCCGTTTTCTAGAAACAGTTATTACTAATTTCAGTGATAATGATTATTAGTTAAGTGATAATGGTGATATATCACCATTACCAATGGAATACCATAATGATTAATAATTATTGGCGGTTGTAATTATGGAAAGGAAACATTCACTCGAACGTTCTTTCAGAAACGAGTAATTCCATTCTGCAAAATCGGTTCTATTATTTTTTTTTTTTATAAAACTTTTTTAAAAAGCCGCATATGTTACCCTAACCAAAACGTAATCAAATCAATCTTGGAAAAAACCAAAGAAATTAAAACCTTTTTAATCCAAAAAAATACTAGACGATCTTGCTCGAAGCAGTGCCGACATAATTCAGTGCAGTCATCCACAGTGAAGTCATACATATGTTCGATTTTTTTTCATCTTTTTATTCTAGCTTTTCAGTTTAATTTCTATTTTTACACCACTGAGAACTTCTTCCAGGGCATTATTAAATAGACGTCGTCAAGTTCAGAACTGCATTAAATTAATTTTCCTTCTGATGAAAATTCTAGTTTAAAATTAGATTACATACTTGATACTTAAGGTAAAAATAAAGAATTTGTCAGCTGCTTGGATGGTGATTTAAGATATTAGCGTGGTCGTTTGGATTCTTTTAATTATTTGAAGATTAAGTTAATCAAAGCAAGCGAGTTTTTTTTACAGAATAGGATGGGAAAAACATAATTAGCTATGAGTATCATGTTTTTTCTATACCTGTTAAAAGGAACTCATCTTTATTAATTGAAATTTTGGAATGCTACAGATAATCTGGAAAGTTATTCATTATTAATATCCCCCATAATTTGAAAAGAAATTAAAAGGTTTTGAGAGGTTAACGATTTCAAAGAAATGGAAGACATATTTACTCTATTAAAAGAAATTTCTTCCTGTCTTTATATACATAATAGTTATGATACATTTTATTACTATTAGTCGGATTAACATGAGATTTTTGTTATTCACTTTTGCATTATATTTTGTAAAAGGAAAAGTGACGTACAATAGCTTTCAATTACCAGTGTTTAACCGTGAATAAAAAGGAGTGCCAAACTTTCTTTTTAATAACTGTTGTTACAAAAATCCTGCTGTGGGTGTTTGGTGAAAGCACTCCAACAAGGAGGATAATGGAGAATCGCGCTTCATTCAGAAATATTCCGGAAGAACACGAAAGCACAGGTAACAAGAAAAACAGCACTTGCACAAATTAGCAACGCAATCAGACAACAAATCAGTGATAATAACAGTAACATCACGTTCAACAACGCCCAGCGCCTAACAGTTGGCAATTCGAACTACGAGCTACGATTCCAAAGAGAGAAACCCCATAGGAATCTCATATTTCCGATCCAAATAGAGATAGAGGTATAATTTTTGTATTTTCTAGAACCTCCATTTTGTCACCAAATTGCTCGCCAAGGTCGGAATCATTGGTTTCAAACCAATGGGATCCTTGTATTTCCTTCAAAAAGCATTAACATAACAGAGAAGTGGTATTTACAGATTCGTAACACTATTAATTGGTTTCCTGAGAAGCAAGCAAAACTAATTTCTCGGAAGGCTAATTATGAAAAATAAATTATTATACAAATTGAACAGTGATTTATTTCATTTTCTCTGAAGAAAAGTTAATTACAATGTTTATATGGAGTTCTTCATTCTTTTTCTTGTTGCAAAATGATATTTTCCAATTAAGGTTCTTCTTTACGTTATCTTCAACATACAAACAGCTTATTGAATAAAACAAATATTCAATATTTCCAAATAAATTAGTTTGTTCATATTTGAAATGTCATGTTTATTTTTTATAGACCCAAGATTACCTGGTTAAGTTGAACTTGTTCTCAAAATCAGAGGGTCACTGGTTTGATACTTGGTATTAAGGCAGATCTTTGTCATTTATATATCACGCTGTTGCCGATGTCGTCTGACCTAAACATATAATTGAGAGTTACTTGCCAAATATCTCTCGTTTAGCCTCAAAGTGGAGGGCAAATTTATTAAAATTATCGAGCTTGAATAACAATACGAACAGAGCCCTCAGAATGCCGTCTCTCAAAGGATTTAAGCAAATACCAGCAAATTATTATAAAAGTCTTAGAATGAAGCAAATGATATTGCGATACGGAACTAGCAATCGTTTTTTTAGTTACTGAAGCCAGAACTTATTTAAAAAAACCAAGAGATCATAGTTTTAGAAGTTGTTGCAAAAAGAACCATGAAGTCAGCATAAAAAATGACAGAATACATATGATCAGAGCAAAAAACTCCTCGTCTTTATTCATTTTTAAACACTTTTATTTAACAAAAATGCAATTTGGTAATATGCTTTCCACTCACATCTTGATATGTTTGAATATTGATATTTTGATGAAAATACCTTATTTACATATATCTCTGAGAAAACACATTATTTTAATATTTTCAGAACTTAATTATCAACGAATCAATCAATTAAATGAAATTTTGATCCTATATCAGTGGCGCCACATGGTAGTGAATTCGAGAAAAATTATTTCAATATTCCAAAATATTTATAATAATGAATTATATGAAAAGAAGCGAAAATAATAAGAGCATAATAGAATTAAAATATTTAAACATTTAAGTCCATTAATAAGAAAGCTTTTTTGAAAACTGTCGTTATTACATTTGTATTAAGAATTAAAAAATGCTTGTAAATGCTCAGACGATAATAAGCTAAATAAATGGACTGGAGAATACTCTAAAGTTTAGAAATTCAATAACATCAAATCAATTAATAAATTGTTCAGATCTTTTGAAATGGTTTCTAAAATTTCCACACTGATATTCCGATCAAATCCCTGCCTTATAAATGATTTTCGCAATTTATTAGAAAGGTTTTAGAGAAAGATAAATACTGTTTAAAAGCTATATACTTCATTTTACAATGCACTAAGATAAACCTCAAAAACAAACAAAGAGCTACATAAATATAAGCTCTATTGAAACTCAAATCTTTCAACAATTTTAACAAGATGACATTTAACGTTCGGCTGAGTGTTTATTCAGAGTTGAAGAGCACTCACTTCAAACAACAGATCCGGCTCGTAGCAACAATAAACACTGAGCTGTCTTATTAAGCTAATTGGAGAGGAAAGGGTGATTAATCGGATATTTATTTTGTAATGCAGATAAACTGCATTCTTTCTGATTGGTAAGAGACATATAGCTTTTGAACATACCTTTCTGGGATTTTGGGTTATTCAATAAATTCTGGAAATTTGTTTTGAATTTGTTATGATTTTATATTCAATCTGTAATCGCGCATCGCATCACTTACTCATCCACTTCCTGTTTCACTATTTTGTGTATGATGTAATGTAGTGTCTGATGTCATGTTCTATTTTTAGAAGCACGCTCTTCTCTTATTGGTTAATATTTACTTTCAATGTACATATACCTCTGCTTTTGTATATAATAAATTATTCTTTCTCTTGCTTGGGTCCACGGCTGGTGAATTTTACTTTAACAGAATTTAAAATTAATTATATTGATTTTGGGGGATCATCATTGAGGTTTGGGAGTTAAATGTTAAGTTTTGTATGTAAACAAAATTATGGTGTTCTGGAATCATCGCGGTATCTGGCTGTATCTCAAGTTGTAATTACATGCACATCTGATCCGCCCTCTTTGTGATGTCATCTATCAACCAATAGCGAGCAGTAGGTTGGTGTATATAATTACGATGATAACTTCTGTTCTTTCTTTTTTTGTACCATCTCACCACCAGCGTGCCGAATGATGTTATAATTAAATTTAGGATTTAAATTTAGTTCATGTTCTATAAAATATGTTTTCTGTTATGAGGTAGTCTTCTTTTTACTGTGTCACCAGCACTGTGTTTACCACGATGGAGCACTTCTGAAAGTTGTAAGAAATACAGATTTACGATAGTGTTGAGAAGCTAAGTAGCGAGGTGTTGTACTAATTAATATTGAATACTTGATTGTCAAGAGTTTCATGCACTGAATTCCTCAGGGGCTAGACCAGTAAATCTCCCCTCCTCATATGCTGTATAGTTAACTTGACCTGACGTAGGCCGAAATGTTACAGTGTACTAGAACCTGCGGAGAGGACACCTTAAAGAAAAGTAACGTGAATAAAAATTGATTTTGATATTTTCAATACACAAACTTTTAAAAAAAATGAAATGGCAAGTTGAAGATTTGTTAACATTTTAGATTTTTAATTTTATCTGATGGTTATAAGGACATTAGTTCTACTATATCTAGCCAAAGACTGATGGCAAAAAAGAAGTGTAGCATCTTCTGATGGTTAAAACGATATTTGAACACCTAGGGGATTTCTGAGGTAGATGACTCACTATACTGGTATAGGCTGTCTGCTGCAGGACTATCAGGATAAATTTGCTCACGTTTGTATTTTGTTTGGATGAAAACCAGAAAATCCTACTGCAACATAGTAGCTGCGTTTACAGAAATTTCCTTCAAGGTTTAGAAATTACAAGGGGGTTATATTGGGACGGACATCGTAATTTTGAACCTTGGTCAGGTGACGAAATTATGGTCTACTAGAACTTTCAGAGGGGAGGTTTTAAGAGAAGCAATGTGAATAAAAATTGATTTGGATATTTTGAACAAATTGCCCTGAATAAATTAAATAATAGAAAAAACGAGAAGGTTTGGTAAATATTTTATATTTTTAACTTTATCTGGTGGCTATAATACAACTTCGTTTAATTTATCTAGACAAAGACTGATGGCAAAAGAAAAGTGTAGCATCTTCTGCTGGTTAAAACGATTTTTGAACACCTAGGGGATTTCTGAGGTAGATGACTCACTATACGGGGATAGGTAGTCTCCCGCAGGACGATCAGGAGAAATTTGCTCAAATTTGTATTTTGTTTGGATGAAAATCAGAAATTCCTACGGCAACTTACTAATTGCGCTTTGCGAAATTTCCTTCAAGGTTCAGAACTTCACAAGGGATCTATCATGTTTAGTTTAGTTTAGTTAGATGGAAATTCCGTTTGGAAATTACAAGGGCGCTATATTGAGACGGACCTCGTAATTTTGAACCTTGATCGGGGGACAAAATTATGGTCTACTAGAAGATGGGGAGGGGAGGTTCTTCAAAGAAAGCAATGTGAATAAAAACTGATTTTGATATTTTGAACGTTGCCCTGAATAAATTAAGTAATAGCAAGAAGGAGAAGATTTTGCAAATATTTTATATTTTTAATTTTATCTGGTGGCTATAATACAACTTATTTCAACTTATCTAGTCAAAGACTGATGGCAAAAGAGAAGTGTAGCATCTTCTGATGGTTAAAACGATATTTGAACACCTAGGTCATTTCTGAGGTGGATGATTCACTACACGGGGATAGGTTGTCTCCTGTAGGACAATCAGAAGAAATTTCCTCAAATTTGTATTTTGTTTGGATAAAAACCAGGAAATCCTACTGCAACTTACTAGTTGGTTTTAGAGAAATTTCCTTGAAGGTTTTGAAATTACAAGGGAGTTATATTGGGATGGACCTCGTAATTTTCAACTTTGGTCAGGGGACGAAATTATGGTCTACTAAAACTTGCGGAGAGAAGATTCTTTAAAGAAAATCAGAGTGATTAAAAATTGATTTTGATATTTTGAACAAATTGAACTTAATCCTTTCGTGCTCTGTGTCCATTTCATGGAACACCCAACTTGACTTGCTTCTCAAACTGTTAAATTCAACTATAAATGGAAAGAATAGGTTTTCCATTTACTTTTAAACTTTCTTTTTTAAGCATAGATGGAAACCTTACAGATGCCAATCCATAATCTTCAAATGTGAGGCGTTGTTTAGGCGCATCTACGCAGCCCCAAGTTCCTACCTGGAATTCTAAACAGAGGCTGTACAAGACAGTGCCGGATTTTACATCTATAAGTGAGCCAAGCAAAAAATTGTAGGAATGTACCGAAAAAACACTAATAGCGGTATTCCAAAACATTTTCTCGTTTCACTACAGTGCTCGCTTTGTCGCACTTAGCAGAGTTCCAGTGGCGCAGTGATTCCGCTCATGGAACACCCACAGAATCAAAACGGTAAGAGCAATCTTCACGAAATTTTACCTGAGCACTCCTTTAAGCCTAAACAGGCTGCCTACAACTTTTTTGTCCGAATTTAAACTTTAAAGGGTAGTGCGCCGTAAAGCGCTAATAAATAGATAATAGCAAGAAGTAGAAGGTTTTGTAAATATTTTATATATTTAATTTTATCAGGTGGCTATAATACAACTATCCGACGGCACGTGATATAAAGAAGTGTGGCATTATCTTCTTCTTAAAATGACATTGAAACACCTAAGTTAGTTATGAGACAAATGTCTCGCTTTACAGAGATAAGTTATCTCCTGCAGGACGGTCAGGGGAACTTCCCCAGGAAAACCAGGAAATCCTACTGCAACTCAATATTTAAGCTTACTAAAATTACTCCTTGGCTGAGAAATTCATAATTCATTTATAATTCATTCATGTTTAGTTTAGTTGAATTAAATAAAAATCATGAATTGGACTACACGAGTCTTATATTGGGACGAACCTTGATCGTAATTATGAACCATGATCAAAGCACGGATGAACGATACCAGAACCAACCTTTCCCTCGCCAAGCTTAATTATTGCATTACCGTGAGAAAATTTGACATTTGACGATATATTTAAACTGCACTAAGCCCATATAATCTGAGGATCTGCAGTAGCATCTCGATTATACCAGATCTGGACTCAAAACTTTCAACAGAAGCCAGCTGGCAATGTGATGACACAGCAGAAAGAACCTCGCAGAGGGAATAGGCCATATCAATGGAAATATATTAGGTTGGGAAGAATATCGAAATTTTCAACCTTTGTCGGAGGACAAAAAATTACACCACAGCCGGCCCTCTCCTTTCCAAGCTTCAATATCTCAACAACAAGAGTTTGTTTGATATCTGACGGCAGATTTCATCTGCACCAAGCTTATGCATACTCCATATCTACAATGCAATTTGGATTGTGGTAAAACTGACCACGGAACTTTCAACAGGGAACAGATTACATTGTAATGACTTAGCAGGAAGAACCTCCCAGAGGAAACAACCATGCCACACAAATCGAAAGATATTACATATAAGGATTTATTGTGCGTCATGTCTCCCAATATGGACTTATCTTTAATGGAATATTGTCTTAAACATTTGTCCTTCTGGTAACGAAGCTAACCTTCTCTCTCCGCAGCCTCCAGGACATACTAAATTCATTATAATGATACCATTATAGAATAACACATGCAGATATTATGTCTTGTCATGTCTCCCAAAATGGACTTATCTTTCATGGAATGTTGTTTCAAACATTTGTCCTTCTGGTAACGAAGCTAACCTTCTCTCTCCGCAGCCTCTAGGGCATACTAAATTCATTATAAAGATACCATTGTAGAATAACACATGCAGATATTATGTCTTGTCATGACTCCCAAAATGGACTTGTATCTTCCTTGGAATGTTGTTTCAAATATTCGTCCTTCTGGTAACCAAGCCCCAACCTTCTCTCTCCACGCAGCCTCTAGGGCCATATCAAATTCATTATAAAGATACCATTGTGTAATAACTATCTGCAGATTTATGTCTTGTCATGTCTCCCAACTCAACTCTTTCATGGAATGTTTTCAAACATTTGTCCTTCTGGTAAGAAGCTAACCTTCTCTCTCCAGACCTCAGGGGCATGCTAAATTCATTATAAAGAACCATTATGGAATAACCATGCAGATTTATGTGTCATGTCTCCCAACATGGACTTATCTTTCATGGAATGTTGTTTCAAACATTTGTCCTTCTGTAACAAAGCTAACCTTCTCTCTCCACGGCCTCAGGGGCATAAATTCATTATAGATAATTACTGTAGAATAACACATGCAGATATATGTCTTGTCAGTCTCCCAAACATGGACTTATCTTTCATGGAATGTTGTTTCAAACATTTGTCCTTCTAGTAGTATTAACCTTCTCTCTCCGCCTCTAGGGCATACTAAATTCATTATAATGAGATACCATTTTTAGAATAACGTACCAGATATTATGTCTGTCATGTACTACCAACATGTGACTTATCTTTCCATGGATGTTGTTTCAAACATTTTGTCCTTCTGGTAAGAAAGCGTACCTCTCTCTCAAGCCTCTAGGGCCTATACTAAGATTCGATATAATGAATGACATTATAGAGATACACACAGCATATGTATGTCTTGTCTGTCTCCCAACATCAGGACTTATCTTCCATGGATGTTGTTCAAACATTTGTCGCTTCTGGGTAGGAAATCTCCTTCTCTCTCCGAGCCTCTGAGGGCAGTACTAAATTCATTATATAAGATACCATTATAGAATACACGACACAGATATTATGTCTTTGTCATGTCTCCCAACATCGACTATCTTCCTTGGAATGTTGTTTCAAACTTTTGATTTCTGTGTAACGAAGCTAAACCTTCTCTCTCCCACGGCCTCCAGGGCTACTAAATTCATTATAATGATACCATTTGTGAATAACACATACGGATATTTGTCTTGTCCGTCTCCCAAAATGGACTTTATCTTCGTGGATATGTTGTTTCAAACATTTTGTCCTTCATGGTATACAAGTAACTTCGAGCCTCGGGCATATCATTTGTACCTTTAAATAACATGCAGATATTAGTCTGCACCATGTCTCCCAACATCGACTTATCTTTCTCAATGGAATGTTGTTTCAACAATGTCTTCCTGCGAAGTATACCTTCTCTCTCCCAGCCTCTGGGAGCATCATAATTCATTATACGTGATACCATTATAGAATATCAATGCAAGATATTGTAATGTCTTGCATGCTCCCTAACACGACTTATCTTTCATGGAATGTTGTTTCAAACATTTGTCCCTTCTGGTAACGAAGCTAACCATCTCTCCGCAGCCTCTAGGCATACCAAATTCATTATAAAGATACCATTTATGAATACACATACAGATATTGTGTCTTTGTCATGTCTCAACATGGACTTATCTTTCATGGAATGTTGTTGACATTTGTCCTTCTGGTGACCTTCTCTCTCCGCACGCCTCAGGGCATGCCACTAAATTCATTATAAAGATACCATTATAGAAGAATAACATACGCAGATTATGTCTTGTCTGCATGTCTCCAACTGGACTTATCTTCCATGGAATGTTCAAAAGTTTGTCCTTCTGAATGAAGAGAACTGACCTTCTCTCTCCCGCAGTTTCTCTAGGGCATACTAATTCATTATAAAGATACCATTATAGAATAACACATGCAGATATTATGTCTTGTCATGTCTCCCAACATGGACTTATCTTCCATGGAATGTTGTTTCCAACATTTGTCCTTCTGGTAAGAAAGCTGACCTTCTCTCTCCGCAGCCTCTAGGGCAAACTAAATTCATTATAAAGAAGTACCATTATCAGAATAACGCAGATATTATGTCTTGTCATGTCTCCCAACATGACTTATCTTCCATGGAATGTTGTTTCAACATTTGTGCCTTCGTAAGAAAAGCTGACCTTCTCTCTCCGCAGCCTCTAGGAACAAATTCATTATAATGATTACCATTTTAGAATAACAACATAGATTTATGTCTATATTAAGATATGTATGACAAAATGAAGATATCCATCAAAATAGTTTGAAAGTCCATATCCATTTACATTCTAAGTATATCTTCAAATACATCAAACTTCATACATTAAAGTCACGGAAGTGCAAAAAAATCGAATATACAGAAATTCTGAGAGTAAAACGAGAAAACTTTGAAAACATTTTTGTCAAAATATCACTTAATTTCTTTGAGAATGGTTTGCAATCTTAAATAAATTTCCTGTTTTCTCGTACAATAAGTTAATATCATAGTTATTTATGAAGAATTTAGAATAATTAATAAATATTTTTGTCAAAATATTTAATTCCTTTGGCATTCGTTTGCAATCATAAATAAATTTTCTATTTTCTCGTACAATAAGATAATATTATAGTTATTTATAAAGAATTTGGAATAATTATTTAATTTTTTAAAAAGAATTATTTTCATAAAACGTGCTTTATACAAACGTTTTTATTTTGAAGGAGAAATCTGAAGAGTAAATTACAACGGAAGACAAAAATAACTCATAAATATTTGCTTGAAAAAATGTTTTGAGGAATATGTTAAAATCAGCGTCATTACCGAATTGTCAATTATTTTTAGCTACATACTAGAATACATTTATAAGAAAGCAGAAAAATAATTTAAAAAAAAATTAGCAGAAGTCGTTTTATATCATCAAATAATCTAAAATTTAGAATATGGAGTTGGCGTTTGCAGTAAGGAATTAATAGACATTAAAAAATTGTTTGAAGTTACAATAATTCATAATGAATATTGCCAATACCCATGCTTTCTAATCTCAATTTTCAAAGCTTAAAAATACAATAAATCTTTAAAATGGAAAACAAAGCTGTTTTCACCTTATAATAATGATTGTTTATTATTCAAAAAATAAACTCTGAGTTTAGTTTATTTATAAAAATAAAGTTGTAGCCTTCGAATTTATTTCTTTACTATTTATTCTATCTATTCACGAAGTAAATAGATGAAAAAAAACCCATTCCATACTATCAGATAATCTAAAATATTGAATGTGGATTTGATGTTCTCAATGGATGTTAAAACATTATTTGAAATTTCTACAATTCTTAATTCAATATCGTCAATACTCGTATTTTATAATCATAATTTTAATAATTAAAGTATGCTAAAAATAAAATTAAATCCTTGAAATTGAGAATAAAGTTTTTTCAGATTATAAACTGATTGTTTAATATTTAAAAAAATAAAACATGAATTTAATTTATTTATGCAAATAAAGTTGCAGCCTTTGAATTTATTTCTGTGCTGTTCTTGCTATTCACGAAGTTTATAAAGGAATACATTCAAACAGCTTAAAAAGACTTAGAACAAAAATAAAGCATCTGATATAATTCTTTCACCGTGAAATAAATTCTGTTTGATCACTAAAGAGCTTTTCAGTGTTCTCATCAATCAAAAACGCATTATTTTTAAAAAAAATTCTAGACGGTTTTGTTGTTTTTCATGAAGGCTGGAATCATGGATAGCTAAAATTGTTTTCAACAAAAGCCCGGACATGATCTTTTTAAAGTAAATCAATTACTTTGTTAAAAAAATTGCAAAACTTCAGGAAAAATAATCAAATGTATCATACAAATACGGATTTGAATTGCCAAAAGCAATTTTTACTAGTAGTTCTGTGAATAGTATATACTTCGGGTCAAACAAACAACCAAAAAACACTGAAAACTGCTTTTCTACGAATTTTTACTTGTAGTTCTGTGAATAGTAGACTTCGGGTCAAAAGAACAACCAACCAAACATTAAAAATTGCTTTTCTACGAATTCTTAATATTAGTTCGGTGAATAGTAGACTTCGAGTCAAACACACAACCAACCAAACACCAAAAACTGCTTTTCTACGAAGTCCTTAAAGACGATTTTTTATTGCGTATTATTTACACATCTACCTGCTTTTATTAAACAAACAATAAATTGCAATTTTGTGAGCAATATAATAGCAGAGAATTACGCAATTGGAATTTGAAAAAAAATAGCTAAACTTTTAAAGATTGTGATGAAGAGTAGCTCTTGGTCTTTTTTTCTGGAAGCGATGTCTGATATTCAGAGAACTACTAGTTTATATTGTGTCTTGTCTTTTATAAATTGTAATGCTATTATGAACCAGGATAAGCAATAAGACAGATTATCTATTGAAAGTTTTCGTTCAAAATGAGATACGATTCTATAATCTTGGTGTAAATATCTAAAATTCTACAAACTTGCTGAAACATTTTTTTGGTATTGCCCTCACACACGCACCTGACCGGCGGTGGCCAAGTGGCAAGTTTGGGCTTCAGGCCGAAGGGTTAAACATTCGAAATCCTATTCTAATGAAGCTGAAAATTTTAAAGTTATCTCATTGAAAGTCAGACATAAAGCCAAAATTTCTTTTTGGATTCAAAGAGGACTTAACGCAGATATGCATCAAAATCATGCCGACGAATATTTTGATAATTACGATATTTTGTTTTCGTATACTTTTTATACAAAAGGATAAATCGAGAGTTAGTAAAATGCAGTTTACGTAAAGAGGTAATAAGAAAAAATTTGTAAGGCAATCGAAAGTTTCCGTTATTCAAAGATAGTTGGAATGTCAAAGAAAAAAATTGTTCTAAATCTATGTATAGAAATGGGGGAAATATTGTTCTTAAGGTATCCGACTGGTTTAAAATCGTCGTTTTTGATTAAATTATCAGAAACATTTTATGACTTAATTTTGTAGCCTGTTTAACCAGCTTTCTAAAACTGCCTCACTTTTTACTCTACGTGAATTACAAATGGAGTTACAGCTGTTTTATTACCGAACTGTAAGCATTATTTTATGTTGCATGAAAACTTTAAATGTGTTTTCTGAGAAATAATATTTTTGAGGAAAACTGTCGACCGTAACAATGATTTCTCAAAACTTTATTCAAGTATTGATAAGAATTTTTCTGAGATTGTTTGCTGTAATATGCTTGATGTTTTTCTCTAAAAACTAAGGTCAATTTTAAAATGAAGTATTATTTTTAATTGCTTAAATATAAACGAAATTCATATTTTATGAAAAATTGCCAGTTTAGTAACTATGTTCAGCTATATCTCAAAACTATTTTGAAGTACAAGAAATAATTTAGAGCATAACACAGATAAC
The DNA here is from genome assembly GCA_013235015.1 of Araneus ventricosus. NCBI lineage: Eukaryota > Metazoa > Arthropoda > Arachnida > Araneae > Araneidae > Araneus > Araneus ventricosus. The sequence continues at coordinate 91,553 of BGPR01004496.1, read as the reverse complement.
TGTCATAAAAATGTATTCCTACAAGCATTTATGTATATTTAGAATATGATTTTGTCTATGGCTGTTAGCGTAAGGCTAATATTTTAGTCATTTTTCTTTAAATTTCTCAGTTTTTTTTTTAAATAATATTTTAAAAGCCTAATTTTACAATATTTTCATTTTTTAAAACATATGCAGTTGAAAAATAACATTAATATATATATATATATATATATATATATATATATATATATATATATAATTTATTTTTCCAAAAAATATCTCCGAACACAGTCGGATACTTTAATTACTTATTTATAGGATAGGTGATTATTTTTTGAGAAAAAATTCTATTCAGTGCTCTCAGTACAATGTTTCCCAAATGTAAATGAAGGATACCATTTCCCACTGAACAAGCCTAGAACATCATGTGTATGTCAACATGTTTCTGCAGTTCAAATAAATACAATGCAAGTGTGTATCTCTATATTACAGGCATTCGAAACTTTCCGTCGTGAATAAAAGATGTCTAGTTTTCTTCGATTGAAAGGGGTTGTAAACAAGAAATTTTAACGTAGGGCAACTACGTTCCTCCCTTTGGGGTCTCAGGAAGGAATTTGATTCACACGCTAAACCGCCACAAAAAACTTGTATGGGAGATCCTCTATATCTCGGTAACTACATATGTTAAAAGCATAACTAATGTCTTATTTCAGAAATAAAAGTAACAGCAGAAGTTACAAAAATAATTTGCAAATCGGAATTCTATTGCAGCGACTACTGAACTGTATATAGAAACAAAAGAGTCGCGCGAGTGAAATAGTCTTACGCCTTTAACATCAGCGTCTGTTTGTAAAAGCTGGCCGCCCGTCATTTTTTATGTATGATTGTACAGAATACATTAAAGTTCTTAAATGCTTTCAAGATTCGGTGAGACGCAAGCGCCCAGATCTTTGGAAGGCTAAATCGTGAGTACTCCATCACGATAATGTGCTGGCTCACTGATCCCTACTGATGCCACATTCCAATACTTCCACAACCAGGTTATTTACCTGATATAGCTCCGTGTGTCTTTTTCCATGGATGAAGAATCTACTTAAATGGCTAAGAATCTCAAGTTCCGAAGAAGTGCATCAGGAAGCGTTGAAGGCACTGTAGGATATGGCAACAGGAGGCTTGAAATCCGCATTTACTTCTTTTTTACAAACAACAGCAAACATGCATAGTTGCACATGGTATTTACTTCGAACTAATGGTATTTACACCAAACAAACAGGTTTCATCTCCACTCATTCTTCCCTAGTCAAAGAAGTCGGAACTTGGATTTCATGAATTCCTGTTCATTATTATGGTGGATTTTCGTAAATTATCTGATAATGCGATGACCTAGAGATAAGTTCTTGGCTTCAGAGTCTGAGGGCTTCAGGTTCGAAACCCTATTCCATTGAAGATCCTCCGTATATGTGGGCCTCTTGTACTTTAAATCAGATGTAGTGAGTCGATCTTCCTCCCGTTGGTGTGGTGAGTGAGTTTGAAGAGGGGGCATCAGCTCAGATGTTGTCCTATTCATCTGACCTCGGTTAAAATTTACGACGAATGTCCAAAAATAGCTCTCGCGCTGCTTAAAAACGGGGCTTTAATATAACTAAATTAACTAAACTATCTGATGCATGAGCTCAATCTGGCATGTTACGAAATAAATATATTCCAATAAATTTCCCGCCATAATTACTGTTGGAGTAGGAAAATTTTCTTTCTTCCGCCAATTCTATTTTTTTATATTAAAATGTTTTTTATCATTTGAGATTTTTTTTATTATTTGATCGTATCTTAATCTTATTACCACTAAAAGCTTTTCATGGATCACATTGATAAGGCATTGAGGCTTACTCCAGTCCATACTTTTTCCAATACTTTCGCCACGTGGACTAAGCATACGGAAGAAAACTTTCTTAAGCTATCCAAGGAGACAAACACGAGATGAAGAAAGGGCCCTTGGAGGATCAGAGCCTTATGGGAAAAGAAATATGTTGCCGTTTCCCGCCAATTCCGTCTCGGAGAATTTATCCCCACTTCCAGGAACAATTTCTTTTCAAGAAGATTCAAAATGAAAACGTTTAAACCCGGAAGAGTTATTTGGAAAAACATGTCTCAGGAAATAGCTGCAAAAGAGCTTTCTGACACCAAATATACTTTATTTTCTTCCGCAAATTGAAATTGTAGACTTCCGCTTCTTATCGTAGATTTTCGAAGGAAATTCGAGATTACAGACTTCATTACAATAATATATGTATATGATTTCCAGCATATTTTTATTGCTTCATCTTGGTCATATTTAAGGTAATCTGTCTATAATGTGCTTATGCGTTTTATCCATGCTTATAACATTTGATAAGAAAGGTTATTAGCGCAAATAAATCTCCCATTCCAAAAGCGCTAGAATTGTAAATCCTGAGATTATATTCAAAGTTGATTACTTATGGAATATGTATTGAAATTATAAAAAAATGGTTGGAAAAGCTCTTTAATGCGTCACTTTAATGCTTCTTCTTGAGATATTATAATATCTTCATAGAATTTTTATTTATTGTATGTCGATAATTCCAAATAAGATTCTTCGTAATAAAGGAAAACATTTAAAATTCTAATTTTAGTAAAACAAGCCACAAAATAAATCCTCTTTTTCTTTTATGAGTGTCCAGCGTCAGAAGCAATAATTTGATATGCAGAGAAAAACATCTTAAATGATTTATTCTACTTTAAAAACAAATAAGTGTATAATGTGAGAGATTCAATTTTTTATGAGAACTCAACCGAAAATACTTTTGTAATGTGAAAAACAATTTCATATCACATGATCCAGAATTTTTAAGATGTAATAAACGATGGCTTAAATTTTTATATTCTTATTGACATTTAAAAATAAATTTTCTTTCCATCTGTAAGTCTAAATATAATTGAATGAATGCTATATAATAGATTATTGAAATGATTTCAAAATAAAAAAAAGGATTATAATAATAAAATTTCTTCAAGCACAAAATTCCTATAAATCTATTATTTTCAAATCTCTATAAATGCGAAGAAAAAACGTTTTTCCAAAGGATGCTAAAACTTGATTTTGTGTTTGTACATTTTGCAAAAGCAAGAACTTTCATTTAATTTTATATCGAAAAGCAATTCTTGAATAATTCAAATCTGGAATTTTTAGTTCTGAGTTAGGATTTACTCTGCTTCAATCAATTCGAATTTTTCTCATGAATTTCTACTTCATCTTTTGATATCAAATAAGGATTCCATTATAATCGAACTTAAATTTTAAAACACTTAAATAAATGGTTTAAATTTATATAGAAACGATTATATGCTTTTAAAACTGTATTTATATAAGATATTAAAGGAATTTAACTTTTATAAAATTATTGAAGAAAATGTAATGTACTTTAGTGATTCTCTTTCTTTAATAAAATATATTTTTAAATAAATATTATCCATTCTGCACGGCGGAAATGAGACTTGAATCAAATTTCAACCGAATCAAAATAAAATTTGATTCGTTTGAATCAAATTTTATTTTCCGAAACAAAATCTTGCAGTTAAAACAAATTTCTAAACATATTTATGACTACTTCTTATTTTTTTTTCTGGAATTATTAATATTGAAAACTTTTTAATGACTGGCCAGTTCCAATTGAATATTCACTATTAATACTTTATTCTTTAAAAAAGAATTGATGTAAAATAAGATAGTGTAGTTCTGAAATCGATGAAATGAATAAAAATTGGTCTTCAGGGATAAATTTTTCACACAATTTGAATATTTTTAGATAATAACGTCCAGTAATTATACAAGGCATGAGAATTTCGCTTTTTTATAAAAGCAACCATAATGCTGTTTGATAAAGGTTTGATTGACTGTTTAATCGTTGATGTTCTGTTCGTGTATTTTTTTCGGGAGACTCTAATATTTGCAAAAAATAATCATATCATCCCATTCATCTGTCATGATTGGATTAATTTCCTTTTTGTTTCAATTCCAGACCACTGCAAACGATAAAAAGAAAAAGTCAAGCATTGTTTTTAAGCATTTTTATAAATGGCTATTATGGAATTTCTTAGCTGATAGTGGAAGTAGCTATATTTGGACAATCCAACAGTGATAGATTAACAGTGTAATTAATTTTTATAAAAAAAATAGCAAAGATTTTTGGAGTTGATTTATCGTCAAGAAATTCTACTATCATTTTCAAAAATACACGTTAAAGTAGAAAAACAGCTTGTTATAATGTCATCGGTATTTATAAAAAACTGGTTTCTTAAATTGTTCAACCAATTTCGTTAAGCATTGTTAAGCCAAAATTCCTTTTTTTATTTTCAAATTCACATCAGCAACATCATATGAACTCAAATATGTCATTTTATGCACTGTGTCTTTTCGTCTTCTTAATTTGTTTTCTCATGTATAATACATACGTGCGTAGTTTTTTTTTCTTTTTGAACCAATAATTGATGTCTTTAGTGTCTCTTTATTGTGTCTTTATGCTTTGGCTTGTCTCACTTCCAATTTATGAAGGCAACTAAAATTTTGATGAAAAGAATATCGGAAAATACATGACTTATGATTATACTCAACACGCATTTTTAAAGACTTGCAATAGATAAAAATTTACTTGTTATTTTTTCGGATACATGCAATTAATACAAGCAAAACTCTAATAACCATTTATCGAAAAAACTTATGCAGCCCCTATTTTTCTTTTTTATATAGCGAGGAAAGCTCCTAATGGTACTAACAAAATTAGTTAAAGAGATTAAATAAAAAACGTAATACCTAAGATATTTATTATATTATCCTTAAATTCCAGAAGAAGCATCAACGGTGATTACCTTCACGTTTAAAGGAATCTTCTTACAACCTCGTTATTATGGATAAAAATTTTGTTTTGTGTATACAAAACCTGCTCTGACGTGGATAAAGAGAGCTTAAGGGGAATAAAAAAGTT